>JAIPRK010000602.1:0-166305 GCA_025469195.1 Chaitophorus viminalis
TTTTTAGAGCGCAATTGGTCTATTGACCCTAAAATTTTTAGAGCGCAATTGGTATATCGACCCTAAAATGTTTCGAGCGCAATTGGTATATGAAAAGGTAATTTTAAGCGCAATTGGTAAACTCCCAACTTGAAATCTAACTATTACAAAAGATCACCGAAGTAAAGAAAGTTCTCGCGTACGTAGTGGTAATCGTCACTCACAAATATGAAAGGATGTACTCTTTGTCTGAGGTATTATCGATCGACATAGAAGATGGACATCGACATAGATGCTAGATCACCATATTAGTTAACAACTTTCATGTTATCAATCTACTATTATCAATAAAACGTGTATCGTTAACAACTTTCATATTATCAATCTCTATATATATATAAATGAATTGCTGTTCGTTAAAAATAATAAATCTTTGATATTTATTCACCTTTTAAACCTTCTCTGGACTTCCACAAATAATTCAAGACCAAAATTAGTCAAATCGGTCCGGCCGTTTTCGAGTTTTAGCGAAAATAACGAACAGCAATTTATTTTTATATACATAGATTTCTGTCAAAATTAATGACAGACTGGAAAATATAATACTCGATTATAAAAATAAAATAAGTAAACCAAGTAAATATCAATATTTACAGAAAAGTAGATTTATCGTATACTAAAACCTTAGTGTAATTGAAACTGTTTTGATCAAACACTTTGTAATGGGCCATACACACACACACACACACACACACACACACACACACACACACACACACACATATATATATATATATATCCACCCTTGTAGTCAAACTTTCTGAATAAAACACTTAGTAATTTTAAATGTAAATAAGTTTTAAAGTGAACTAGAGATACTCGTGTAGGTTAATTATTATTATAAACTGCACATTTATATTGTTCTTCATAATTATTATAAAAATGTACTATGTTGATGAAAATTACTATAAAAGTACTATTGTATTGAGGAACATGTTTCGATTAATAATGATTCAACTGTGCCTATAAAATTAGTTTCTTGGTTGAATATTGAATCTTTTTTATTTTTATTTCTATTTTATATGGTGTTTATTACAATCTATACGCGAGGAACAATAAGTATATACGAGCAGTGAATTTAAAGTTCTGAAAGTCGTGATTAAAGGAGCCAGTTTAATGTTATTAAATTCAAATATTCAGGATTTAATAAGTAGATAAAGTATTATGATTATTACAATGGTGGCTTATAGAAAAGTTAGGGATGGACAGATCTTTTGTAAGTGGATTGTAGTGGTTCGGGAGTTAAGTACCGAATCTAATACAAAATTGTGATTGTGATATATTTGTTGTGTAATTTTTATTCAAAATCAACCCGTTAATTTTCCCCACGATCAAATTTTTTTACGTTATACATGGGGGGAGGGAGGAGAATTGGAAATACTAATCTATTACCCAAAGAATAAAATGTAAATATGATAATATTATATTTAGTTTTAATATTAATAATAAATTATTGCAAAAAATACATCCATACATATTTCACCAGATTCGGTTTACTTATATTACTACTTCATATTTGTTTATTGTACTATATATATATATATATATATTTTTTTTTTTTACTTATAAAATTTTCTTATAATATTTTTCGAGACCCCTTGAAAAAAATCAACCCTCCAGAAATATCTATATGATTGTTGGCTAGCGAGATACCCGATGATATTGTTAAGCCTCTGGAGTATGCGGCTAGGTGTATTAACGTCGAAGGACGGCGTGTCGTGTGGACCGTGACTGTAGCGGTGGTGATTGTAACTTTGTGGACCGAACCGGACTTCAGTGGCGATGGCCTACGTATACAAGTTCGTTAGTTATATACTTATATCTATTATCGATCATGACGATGTCTAATACTTTATAGGTGTAAAATACTGTAAATTTGTAACTATTATAATATTATCATTGATCGATGGTATTGATTGTTATCCTGACACGTTAGTACGTGTTACACTGCACCATCGCTCTCACATACCTAATCAGCTGCAGGCGTGTTACGAGTTTGGCCAACTCGATTGTGGGTCAATACTAGCCATCAAATTAATTTGATTGGAATAATATATGCAGGTTTTTTATTAATTTATTTGTTTCGGAACTATAAAATTGATGACTTTACGTTATTCTTAATTTTTAACGGCTTTCTTTCTATGCTAACTTCACATTTTTCAACAGGCTGTAAGTGCGTACTGATAATTATACCAACTTTTGTTTTAATTTAAATCACTATTACTTTATGCTTTTCTTTCTGGTGATCGTATTGTCAAATCACTCAAATAATCTGTTTTGTTAATAGTCATATTAGTTAATATTACTTTATAAATTCGGAATTTTAATACAGATTTATAGATCAGATGTTATACTGTGGTGTATACTGAATGAACACTAATTTCATCTTCTAAAACCGATATAGGTTATCTGAAAATCTAAAAACTAAATAAAAATAACACATTATCACCGGTGTATCATTACAGCGGCATTACGTATGTGCGCGCCCGCGTATATATACCTACATGTATAATAATATGTACACTGCACATACATAAATTACTATCTGTATAGTATACACATATACTAACACATTTAAATACATATTTCATTTACGAAGTGACACATTTTATATGAACGCTGAGTATCATCGTATGCATACGTATTATAGCAGTCTGGTCGTATAGAACTAGCGGCCTGCGCACACATACACAAAGCCCGCAAACACACACACACACACACACACACACACACACACACACACATACACACACACATCCCGAATTAGCTTATTTTAAATAGACACACAATGGACCACCAAATACCGGTAGCAGCAACCGTATGTATCTACCTATGTGCATATATATATATATAAAGTATTAGCTACCGAACAAGAACGTCGTCTTCTTTTTATTATTATTATCATTATCATTTTTATTATATTGTCGGTGGTGGGCGTTGGCTCTTTTAGGATACCGTCCGAATGCCGCCGCCGCCAAATATGACAATTTATATTCCGAAAGAAAAAATACGAATGACGTTTTTTTGTATATTCGTTAATATATTTTTAAATTTACTAAACGTTTATTTATATTTATTTTTACTACTACTACTACTGTTGCTTTTCAGGCTCATAAAAATCGTGTTCTTTCGGTAGTAAAAGAGACGCGTGCGCGCCAATATAATATGTATAACCTATCATACCTATCGAATTTGAAATTATATACGAATCCGAATTGACATTTGGTACCGCACCTTGAAACGTATAATATTATAAGTTTTGTAATGTGTCACCCGCGTTTGTGTTGTTAATTAAAAATCTTTGCGCAGCTTATTTGTTGTGACATTCAACGCACGTAAATAAATAATGTGTTTTAAAAATTTTTGGTGAAGTCATGAAAAAATACATCGAAGTTTAGGAATAGGTGTAAATGAAATAATTGCATTTTTTAATAACTCGAACGAAACTCATCACTGTAAAAATTAAATTTGAGTAACTTATACTCGTCGTCCTAAGTAATTAACGTTTAAAAATATTGTAGTTTGTTATAAGCTATATATAATATTACAGTAAAGTAATTTGTTACTTACTTACTTAACTTATAATTTATTTATTCGTTATTATAGGTACTTATAACTTATTAGTATTAAAAAAAATCCTAGACCTAATCTATTAAATTTCTGTTTTTTATATTATTTTGATAGATTTAAAATTACAAATTAGGTACCTTAAAATGGTCAATTTACTCATTAGAAAAGTAATTATAATTTTACTATCATGTGTTTGTGTACTATAATTATTATAATAGTAGAATTTAGAACTTGAGCTGTGCTTATTTGAGTCAATATTTTTTGTATAATTTATAAAATCGATATTTGACTGGATGTGATGGCCATGAAACGTGGAATTGTGGGTACGCGTTATGTACGAATAAAACAGTAGTGGCAAATTTTTCTAATGTCATGTTAAAAATTGTAAAATTTTTTTCACTCCACGTCCCATTAAATTATGATATACATATAGATATAAATAAGAAAATATGTATAAAAATTAAAAACTAAATTATAATTTAGTATAAAAAAAATTAAAAACTATTCCATCGGGGTTTCATAATTTAATATTAAAAATGAATAAATACTTAAATTGTTTGCGTCCTTTCCACGATCTTTTACCGTTCACTAATTTACCATCCTTGATAGTTTATTAACTACTTAATTAGTTGACACTGCTCCAAATGGTTTTTCTATTGCGATAATCGTAGGGTATGTGACATGTAAGATATTACCAATGGTTGATTTTCTCAGTACCTAAATGGCTAAATGTATCCCTCCCTTATGGTTCAAATAATATTGTATGGATTATCTTTAAAATTTAATAAATAAAATACAATTATCGTTGGGTTGAATTTTATTATACTGCAATAATTGTAACACTATATTATGCATCTGTTGCGCTGAACCGTGTCGCGACCAAGTATAAACCTACTATACCTATAGGCTATACCTACTATACGTTTCGTGGCGGAGACTTTGATATGCCGATTTCGGAGCGTAATTAAATTTTGTCTGTTTGAGAAATCCATCTCGAATCGCGTTATACAGTCTGTGTGTCATGTATGAAATACCTATGTACGGCGGGGTCGCGGCTGTTAATAATTCTTTGATCTAATCGCATGACTACTTTAGAAGCAAGCTGGTTTTCTTTTAGAGTAGTACACTGTGATCTCGACTATTACTGTTACTGCAGCTGTGACTACTACTGTTTATCACTATTTTATATTCTTCGACGACGGCAACGGCGGCAACAATATAAAATACAAACTCGCGCGCACGAGTTACGACCGACCAAAATGTGCGTTGTGAATTAGAGGCGGCGTCGGAAGTCAAAAGAAGTCACGACAAGTCGCACTCGGACATACGAAAAATGACGATGACCATCGAGTCTGGCAATACACTCGCACGCGGGCGCAACGGTTGAGATGCATAAATGTACATACATTCAACGCGAGTTCCTAAGTATATATAATATATATTATATATGTTTAAATATATAGGCGTATATACATATATACAACTATACGCGCGGCAACTACTGTAAACTTGACCGAGGTGTATCAGAATGATAGTGTGACAATGATTTATGACCATGGTTGTAGTATAGGTTAGCGGTGCGCTTAATTGCCACTCAGATTCAGTGGTGACGACGATTGAGTACCGCCGCCTGCGTTACTGCAGTTGCTGCCTTCTGTTGCGCTACGTATAATATCGATCATACGCGTGATATACATTCAAAGTGATTTGCAGTGATGTAATTTTTTTTTTACAAATATCTACGTATTTCGATTTTTGATTTCTTAATATTATTTTGATCGTCATACTTGGTATGATTTTATACACGAATAAATCTGCTCATTATTTTCGTTTGCGTATGGTTGATAACGGTGATTTGCAGTCCATCTACACATGCGCTGTAGAATGCGGTAACTTAGCCGTATTCTATTCCTGATGAATTAAAATTTGTCTGCGGAATATTTTTCAATAAACATAATTAAATACAAATCGATCACGACATTTGACAGTAAATCAGATCACTGCTACCTAAATAGTATGTAGGTATTAGCTTATATTATTATTATTTCTAGTAGGTGAACAGTTTTATTGTTTATCTTGTTTGGTAAACGGCTGCTGACGCAAATAAAAGAGACAAATCGCTGTGAGATCAAATGTGTACAGTGAACACCGTGATATGAGTGCAGTAGACTGTATATTATTTGTATATTTTAATACGTTATATTAAAACCACATCACCCCTCGGCCAAGAATGGTAATCATGGTTTACGTTATCGACTTCTGTAAAATCAAGTTCTATGTAAAAAAAAATATTTATCGTAATATCATGTAATTCAAAAATGTTTTCTCGGCAATTCAAATTATTCAATAAAAATTTGAATAAAAATATGGACGGGATTCAGAAACTGGACGTTCAGCAATCGTCAATAATTATTTTACATCTGAAAGCAATAATAAATCATCTTAATCAAAAAACAATCCTTTGTGTACACATGGTTTTCAGTGTTATAAAAAAAGTTGAAATATTTGACATGAATTGAATATTTAATGTGTTCTAATGATTACGATACGAGTAACCTTGTAATAAAATTAAATGTCTTAATTACATGTCTACTGAAACATCTACTGAGGCAAATCAAAAATCTAAAAATAATATTAAGTCATCGTATAAATAGTATTTATTTCGTATAAAAATATAGTGGTTAGTTATGGTTTTTAACGCGTTTTATTGGAAGTTAAAATACAATAGGTAATACTATAATGTTGAAAATGTTTTTTAAACTCAATATTTTAAAAATATTACACCTATGAATAATGCCACAATTGATTGTTAAATAAATATAAACCTTGAAATCATTCAAAATATACATACTATGCATTAATATAATATTAAAGTAAATCGTAAATATTTTCATTTTATGCATAGCTTAATTTACATACTAGTTAGTTATATAAGTATTATTGATGTTAGGAATGACTGGAGCTAAAGTGTACATTTTGTAAAATAAAAATTTAAATTATATTTAACTTTAATTATATATCATTTATATTTATATTACTAAAAAAAAAATGGTTTATAAAAATTCATTGTCCTGTTGGACTTTTAAATGTTTTTATAAGACAATGCGAAACGTTTTTCCATCCAAGTGAGATTCAAACAAGGGTTGGGGTGTTTGGACTTTGGGAGTGTTAGGACTTGGAACGCAAGGTTATGTAACTTTGTGGGTTTCAAACAAAATTTTACCTCTAAGACCATGGTGTCTAGTCATGGGTAAATGTATTTTTTCCACCTTCTTATGAAAAAAACGAAGTGTTATGTTTTCAGATAATAATAAAAATAAAATGACGTACTATTGTATTAGTGTTACCGTAGTTACTAGCAGGTCCAGTGATGATTCTTCAGCACTAACGTTGTCAGGTTGTAAGTCTTTGTCTCTCGTCTGTATTTTCTGCTTTATTGTATACAATAACAGTCAGAACTGTAAGAAGTTACGTCTCTTCTGCTGGACATGCGTCCGCATTGATGTGATAGCGGCAACGGCTAACAAGTTGCTGATTTTAGTGATTTTGTTTTTTTTAAGATTTTAAATTTGATGTAATAATCAAATAATAATAAGATAGAATAATAAAAGTGCTATAGTATATTTTTCAATATTGTATGCCTAATGTAGGCAGTTACTAGCATACTGTATTATAAAATAAATATTATAAGTCACTTTAAATTAATTATTTCAATTTGTCATCTACTTGAATGTTTATATAATTGCATGTCACATGACTAAATTTGGATAGCTGAATCAATTGTTACAATGTATTTACTATCGTATTTAAAATTTGAATAACTAAATTATCATTATAATATTTGTAATCTGTGAACTTAAGGAATCTACATGATTCTATTCAGTGCAACCCATGATCTTTTCAAAAAAAGCTAGAAGTAATACGTATATATTATGAGTACCTACTGCGACCCGAAATACGTACTAATTTTGTGTTGGTTTTTAATAGTCTTAATTATATTTCAAAATATTTTATACTAAACGAATTATTGTTGATTTGCTGTTTATCTTTGTTTTAAATAAAGGGTTTTACTCCTTCTTAAAATTGCCTCTTTGTATAACAGTGTAGATGTATGAACTGTATCGTTGTCGTTAGTAAATATTTTGAAGACATCAAGACAGTGCTATACTTAATTCCATCTAGTACTCGTTATTGTAGTCGCACAAAGGGAGAAGTTAACTAAGCTCTTACAATAGGTTTTAGTATTAACCTAAATTACGACTTTGAATAACGAAACCAAAAAATATCTCTTTTATAGATTAAGCCTTTGTACATATATATTTTTATGTTTTTTTTTTTTTTTAATAATCTAAAAAGTAGTTAATATAAGCTACTAGTTTGAATTAAATGGATATTGATAGATTCTAAGATCTGAGTAAGATCAAAGTTTTATTTTTACATATTTTGCCATTTTTGACATGAGACATATTCTGCATATTTCTATATTTTACGATTTGTCATTGTGTATAATTTCAAACCCGTGTATTTTACCCACACTACATATAGGTACTTACTACTTTGTAACTAATTATTTCTCATCTTATTTATTTGATAGTGCTTTTCAGACTGAAAACAAGTTAGAAATACCATAGAAAATTAATGATTGAATTATACGTACTTTTATGTAAAAATTATAAAAATAATAAAAAGTAAAAAAAATTTTTTTCGCTTATTTTTCATTTTAAAGCGTAAATTTCTACTAAACAAGAGCATAAATACATATTTCTAAGTTTTGTATAGAGCATATAAATCCAAGCTTTAGGCCACTATTATACATATGTCATACGCTTGTGGTTATACAGTGTGGTTATAGTATTGTAATAACATAATATTATAATTTATTTGAAATATTTTTTATGTACGTATTGTGGATGTCGTAAATCGCGCATATTTCAATGTAGATTCTCGTTTTTTCACTAGATATATGTGTTACTCAAACACACTATATACCGGGACTCCCTTCGGCAGGGTTTACGCGCACACCTATATGTATGTATAACGTTCTCACTCGTACAATACATGGGTATACAGTTCGGTTATCGGGGGATGAAAGAAGATATATATATATATAGAGAGAGAGAGAATGAGAGAAATTACTACGGTAATAATAATAATAACGATGGTGATAAATATTATTCCTAAAGAAACGACGATGACGTGAATGAATAGCGGAGTAAAAAAAAGAAAAAAAAAACGATAGTAGTAATAACACTAAAAAGGTAATAAGAATCGGTATTTTTTATTATTACGTTTTATACGCATACGTATTTTTTTATCGGAATATATTATTTCTCACCCTAGCGCGGGATATTGTGGTGTAGTCCACGTCGTTCATTCAACTTGTCGCCTTCTGTACTGCACACATGCATAGGTCGGTATAACTTCGTTGTCGTGTACCTATATATGTATACTATTTTTATTCTTCCGAAATCTCGACCGAGGAGACAACGTGACACCTGTTCCGCTGCCGCCGCCATAAACTCACCTGTGCACACACACAATAATAATATAATAATAACGAGACAAAAAAAAAAACTACCGGTCAAATTTGATTTTTTTTTATGATTTTTCCACCGCCGCGTTTGTACCAATATAAATGTGTTACATTATTATACATATATTATACTATATGCGCGCGCGTCCGGTCGTCGCTCTGAGATTCGAATTAAAAATTATGACCACCAACAACGGTGGTTTGGAATGTATATATTGTGTGTAAGGGGGAAAACGAATATCATCATATTCAAATATGATATTATGTGAAATAGTTCCTCCTATTATGTTAAAATGTTATATATAGGTACCTGGTACAGTATGTATGTATATTATATACAACGCGATATTATAATATTAATATATTATACATACGTCGTTGCTCGCGCATGTCCGTACATGAATATACATATACATATATGTTATATTATATACGCTTACACAAACGTGTGTATGACCGCTCACCAGTGTTAAAAAAAGGAAAGAAAAAAAACGTGTTTGTCGATCAGCGACGGACGGCCAACGATTTTGCTACTACTCACCGACGTATAGTCGTACACTAAAGTTTAATTAACCGGTTGCCAGTTTTTCATTTAAATTATTCATATTATATTGTATATTTCCCCTTTTTACAACTTGTCAACGACGACGACGAGGAAAATAAAAACTACACACCGAGAGGTAGATAGGAGGAGGAAGGAAGAGAGAGAAGTCGTTACTACATTTCAAATCGATTCGAGGCGACTTGACACACACACACACACACACACACACATACACACGCACGCACAATCACCAACTGAATAGCTGGCTGGTTGGCTAGCAGTAACGGCGTAACATGTATAATTGTGTATTAATATGTCCTACGTCGTTGTCATCTCGACTTGTTTAAAATAATAATTGTGAGCGCGGGCAGGCAACACATTCCAAACGCAGTACACATAATGTACTGTGAACATTATAATATAGAGTTGTATACGTATATCATACACAATGTATACGCGTTTTGTTATTATATCTATGTACGAATTATTATATTATGTATATAAGTGTACCGAGTTCCTCATGTTTCGTGTATGTTCAGGCCTTACTGAGTTGAGTCTTATATTTTGTACGGAAGTAGGTTTATTATTTGAACAACGACTCTGCAGTTGTGAATGATGTGGTCCCCAGTATGGTAATAATTGGTGTCAGAAACCAAACAAGATCGTTGACGTTTAGACCTATAGATGTTTGATTGAAATAGATGACGAAAACGGGCAACAAACGACGATTTAATGATTATAATATTATCAGTATATTACATAGGTAGGATTACGTGGTGATGACCAAATGTACTCTAAAAAAATTACATAAAATTTATGTCATATTATATTATGTATAGGAATATTTTGAAACTAAATTATATTCCGACGCGCGCGGTAATCCACTGCTACTGTTTATTCGATATCATGTAGTTTATAGGTGTATTTTTTGTTCGTTTAATAACATGATTTAAATAAGTCATAAATAGAATGTGGATGTTATGCATTATTATAAACTGTATATAGTATGCGTTAAAAAATCTTAAATATACGTAAATTATGCACTAAAATGTTAAAATATACAAGACAAAAAAATTTTCACTCAAAAATAATTTCATAATAATTCAAAAAATTCTAGTATGATTGTTGCATGCGCACACGGAAAGATCTAAAAATGTAAAAATCATCAAGAATTATGTATTTATGTATTCCCTATCCCCTCCTAAAAACCACATATTAATCCGATGTCACTGGACAGAATTATTTTGTGTTACCTTTAAAAGGAATCGCATTGTATAGTTATTTAAAAAATGTCTGCAAATATTAAAAATGACCTAATAATATGTACTAAAAATGAAACATTCAATTACAACATTCAAATAAGTCTTTAAAATAAAAAAAATTGCCTAAATGTCGAATTATCCCAAGTATACCTCAAGCAAGTTTTTTTTAGTTTAAATCGCTATGCTACTAAACATTTATCATTTTTTGTTGTGCTCGCTTAGGATATCATATCATACGAATATATAAATATGCAAATGCAAATCCGCGCTCCAATTATAAACTTTTGTATCATTATATTATTTTTTATTCGTCAAAATCAAATGTTGTAAACGATTTTAAAATTTGTATAAAAAAGTTAATAATATTATTGATTACAAATGTCAAATATTATAAATTATAAATACTTATAATTAATAAAAAATTTAATTAAAATTAATATTTATATATATTTTATGCTCATTGACAGACGTTTGACGTTTTTCAAGCCATTATTTTTATTTATGTATTATTATTGTCTATTGGCTCCACAAACATTCGATTCATCGAGTGTTGGCACCGCATCAGTCTGAAGATCGACGAAGATTTACTGCATGTTTGACAGTTTAGTGATGATAACGTTGACAAGTGACAACCAATGATCATACGTAAACTCGAGTGCATATAGGCTATTATTTCAAATTTATCTGTGACATTTATATTGTAGTATATCTGGAACAGAATAAGTAAAGTTTTATCCAGGTAAATATATAATATTGAAAAAATTCGTCGTTTTACGCCAGCGGTTCCCAACCTTTTTATATTCGCGTGCCATTTTGAATAATGTTCACGTATCACTTGACTTAATAACATTTTTTTTTTTTTTAAGAAATATTAGTTTTTATAGCAATTGTAAAGTGTACCAAAAAGTCTGTAATTACATTTGAATTTTTCTGAATTCCGTTTTATACCCATAATGTAGTTATATTGTCTTGACTGTTGAAAGATCTCTCTTCGTTACCTATGGACAAAATTTCTTTGCGTACCACAAGTTGGGAACCTCTACCTAATACGATTATTATAGTATACTGCATTGATTTGATGCCAAAAAACATTAGACAATAAACGAAAAAAATCGTAAAACGTTTATTTCAAAGTTTTATCATTACAAACACAACATTTATATTACTTCTAAATATTATAATTTATCATATAGCCATAGGGCTATACCGATGTACATTATACACATAATATGTTTTTGTTAATATACAATTTTCTATTCAAGAAATAAAACGTAAAAATGATGGAATCAATTACTTTTATCTACTTAACGCGAACTACAATATTTAACATAAAAATATACTGCTTTAAGTTATAACATCCCATGAAAAAATCGAATTATCTACGTTTAAATTCGATACGTTGTTAAAATAGTTTATTATATTACTATAATTAACCACGTTATTTCTTGAATAAAAATCCGATTGAGGCACGCCGTACGCGTATTCGGAATTGTTGGCGTAACTTAATTACAATTGAACGCAATGACATTGTGTACAGTACATATATTAATATTTATACATGAAAAATTCTAAAAAACTACTTAAGGAGAACAATTGAGTATAGGAACATTTAATATTTTGGAGAATCGTAATATAGATTTGTCAATGTAGTCATTGTGGTCTTGCGACAATGACAATTAATCAAATGCACTATTTGACGGTTTAATCCGTTCACGTTCCATCCGTTCCGGTGTACAGAAATGATGTTCAGTCAAACAGGAAGATAATCCGAGAGTGCATATCATCGTATTAAAACATAAAATATATAAGGTTGACCATGATATATATATTATACTACGATGATATATATTATGTCAATGGGCGTTTTAATTACAAAAATGCATAATATGTGCAATACGAATTGTCCTTGTGCAGAATGTGAAATAATTATTAAAATTATAAAAATAATAAAATTTTGCGCAGTAATTAAATGTGCGGGATGAGTTCAGCGGGTAAGCATGTACAAGCGTAAATGTATGTATAGAATGGCCGCGTGACAATGGCTTTAGGGGTGCGGCTCAGGATTTATCAGCGGTGGGACAATTATTACTATATTTCTGTCGTTATACGATAAACAAACAGAGGGACCTGTATATGATTGTATATAGGGTGCGAATAGAGGTGAAGTAGAATCATGTTATCCTTACAGTCGATTTTTACATTGTATGGTAGCCACTGGGACTGGTTGTGTGTGACGTTCGGCCGTTATTTTCCTTTCGAAAACCTAATGAATAATGACTAATAACTAATGGTATGAATAATATTTCTGGCGCTTGTAATGGAACTAATATTATTATTTTAAGATATGTGTCTGTCGATTACACAAATAAATAAATAGTCTTATCGTATAATGCTTAAATGATGATTTAAAAAAAACTTTAATAAAACACTAACGAGTATAATATTCTAATAACATCAACCGTTTTAAATTTTCTTTTACTTATATTTTTACTTCTATTATTGGTTTCGAATTTTTTTTTTTTCATTTTGCTGTTCATACTTAACTATTTATTCCCAAGTTATTCACGGCGATGATGATAGTTATATGCATCGCTGTCTTTCTACCTCTATAGTAGTACTATGCGAGTATACGAACACCATTACCCTTGGTTTCCTTCCCTTATCGTTATACCTACTTATCTGATATTTCTATCATAGTTATGCTATATAAGCATTTAGATGCTTTAAATGTTAGTGCATACGGTATCGCAGCTAACTGACTTTCATACAATATATGGTACTATTATATTAGCATATAATTTTACCAAACAATCGACATCCCGACGTACACACAGACTACAGAGTGTATAGTGAAGGCGGTGGTGTGTCCGATAATGGATATGCGTTTCGTGTGTGTGTGTGTGTGTGTGTGTTTGTGTGTGAAGAATGACGATGGCGAAAATGGCAAGGAGGTGAGGGATAAAATCCTCGACGTTTCAATTAGGTCACGTACTCGGTGGCCGGCACAGCTCGCATCAATTGAACTCGCGCGATAACGACACCCAGTGTATAATATGACTGCACATGTATAATGTATATGTTGTAAGTGTACTTTATATGTTTATGTATGTGTGTTTTGTAATCTTTATCACACATGCACGCTTCATAAATATATGAATACAGACACTGAACCAGGAACACAACTTGTGAATATAGTAATCGGAGATTATCGTAATAGGAATAAATCAATCTTGCATTTGAATTTTTCAATCACGCTTTTAATAAATATATATATATAATATAACAAAGTTCGAATTTGGATTGTAAAAAATTCTAAAAACTAAAATTTTAGTGATTGTTTTGAATTTTTAGGGACTATTTTACGATGTTCATTTATTTATTTCGAAATGTTTCAGTATCCTTGGTTTGAAACTCTCCAAGTACGGGTGATCTGTATATGTATACATTATATTACATATAAATTTAAGGCTAGGAACTTACAGGAGTTTGCATTTTTTTCAATAACCATTTATATTTCATATAATAAATTACCTCAATTTTGCCAGAATTCTGTTCCTTAAAAATTTAAAACTATAGTTTCCAAAACGTTACACAAGAGTGTACCGTTTATATATAATCTATATATTATAATAACTATAATATCTATAAGCATCAAATGTTTCTGAAAATAGATAATTTGAAAATAATTCAAAAATATTTCATACTGTTTAATCTCGATTTCAAACGATTTTAATCAGATTTAAACGTACGTTCTTGTATATTGTTCCTTTTGTTGTCACTAATAGTATTATCAATATGGCCCATATAAGTACTGATAATTGTTATTCATATTAGTTTCTTTTTTAATAAAAATTTCTTGTTGTTAATGCATACGTATTACGTATCGTAAAACATATTTTGTTGATAATTTCGAGGGAACGGAAGCGCTTAAAATTAAAGTAAACCAATAGATTTAATAATAACCAATAGCCATAAACTAGTATAATACCATAATAGCAAAATATAATACTTAGGTCTATTCAGATCTATTTTTGTTCTGTCTTTCACATATAGTGTTTACTATACGCTGCAGTTATATACTCTATAAGTATAATCAATAGACATATATCATTTATACAATCGGATAATCAATCTGCTTAAAAATCTTAAAAACATTTTTTACATTTTATATATATTATACTTGAGTCACATAAGCGTTTAATTAAAATATAAATAAATAACTAAAACAATAATTATTATAGGCATGGCATGAAATGGCAAGATCGTATTAGTATTTTTGTAAACACCATAAAACGTCTTATACAATGTAATATATAAGGTAAGACTATACCTACGTACAGTTGTGTACCCAAATGACGCGCCACTGGGCACGACGTGTGTAATAATAATAATAATAATAATAATAACACATTTAACTTTATGTATAAAAATTGTATATACATATACAAATCCGTGTGTATTGTCGAGTTAGTGGCGGCAACTGGTGGAGAGTTTTCAGACGGCGGCGGCGGAATACGGTAGCCGTCGACGTTAGAAAACCCGTCGTAAAAACACAATAATATTAATCAAGATAGTGGACGTGACGGCGAGTTTATTATGTAGGACGGAGGTATACATAATAATGATAATATAATATAGGTATGTGTGTGTGTATGTGGAGGTACCCGCCCCGGAGAATGTCGTCCCATTACGAGTTCTTCGTATATATATATATATACCGTTTTTTCCACGCACCTCTCTATCTCTACCACCGCCCCTCTTATTCAGTGAGCTCTACTCGATCCGATGACATTTCGTGAGCGCTTCAGGTATATGGTGCCGGTGTTTTTCTTTTTTTTTTTTCGTAGGCTACATCGCGCGTGTGTGATATTATCTCGAAAAGGATCTCTACGCGCCCGCTTCGTCCGATAATAATAATAATATAATGTGTAAGTGTTCGGTATACACGAAAAACTACCCCCTCATCCTCAAGTGATCGACTACTACGTATATACATACATGCACAGGTACTATATAATATTATCATAACTACTACTATTACTATGCTACGTGCGCGCGAAGATATAGGTACGCGCGTGTCTGGTTACCTATATACTGGAATGGAAAGAGGAGAAAATAAATATCGTCGGACGACATCTCCACGCAAGATAATAATAATAATAATAATTACGATGGTAAATTCCTATATGGCGGCGACGGCGACGGGTTTCATCGATATCACCATCGTCATCTATCCCCCTTCACTGCCCCTTTATTACGTTCAACACGTGGTGTTTATGCGACCGCAAGATTTCGGATTTTTGACAGCCGACGACAACGATGGGAATAACAACGTGGGTTAGATGGTCGTAGAAAATGGATTTCTTCATGCGTCGTCGTCAATTGTCTAGAATCTATATGAAGGGCTTTTATTATTTTAAAATATTATATTTTCACACGTGTGTATACATGCTATTACCAACAATAAGGATAATACAATTTAGGTATAAATATTCTACGTAATTCTTTGGCATTAAACAAAATGCCGCTTAAAATCACTAAACAATGCGTAGGTGTACATAATTATTTCACTTACACCTAGGCATTAAAAATAATTGAATTATAATTCAGTTTAACCACTATTTCTCTAATTATTATATTTAATTAATTATATAGTTTTGTATAATTTTTATATTACTGCATGTGTATAAATATAAGAAAATAATATAAAATATATTCATGTATTGATAAATAAGTTATACGTAAGGTAAAGTTATATTATAAACTTATTCAAAACATAAGTAATAATATTACTTATTACATAATATTATGTAGGTACGGAATAATATTACGAACGTGCCCGAAAAAATTAATTTGTAGCTGCCCACTAATTGTTGTTTATAGTTAATAATCACTTGAATTTTATTAAATGTATAGATGATACTATTAGAATTTTAAATATAATATTAGAAATATGAATTTATCATAAAAATTTGAAATACATTTATAAGGGCCTGCAGGGGATCAATATTAACCTTTTACTATACAATATACATTTGAAGAAATTGTATTAGGAATAAACTGTTTTGATTTTAAACAAAGCCTTTGGATACCAGAATATAATGTAAATTATTTTTATCAATATTTATCAAAATATAACTAATTATAATTTACATATTTTTTTAAAAAAAAAAAAAATGTTTGCGATTTCCCCACCTATTTAGTATAAATATTTGTAACGTCAAATATTTATGCCAAAATTATAATTACTAGACTCTAATTCAACACTCTTTTGATGATAATTCTATATTTATATTCAATAACATTCGGGCCAGCATTTGCATAATCTTTATTGCCAATACCAACAGTTTCATTTTCAATTAAGTTTACATTATTAGTGTTATTATCAATCAGTAATCACCTATATTTAAATAAATAGTTATATTGTGATTTCTATTTTCAGACATTTTTTTACAATTTTAGTTAATTTATTCGATTTTAGATTCAATAAAATAACTCTTCAGTTATCAGTCATTAGTAATAAGTAATGACTAATAATTATTAATTGATATTATTAATAACTTTTAAAAATATCGTTTTCAAATATTATTATTGAACTGATAACAAATATAATGAATGAATGTATATAAAACGCACAAGTGTGTTCGATGTTAATGTATCAATAGTTTCGCGACGCGGCCGAAGGTATTTTTGATTTTGTGTAAATTTGCGTGTAATGTTCAGAATTGGAAATTTTGTAGTTTAAACACAAAAAGATAAATAATAACCTAAGTTATCTATATTGTCGATTAACACACAAAAAATATTTTATAGTATATGTTCACTGACCACGGCTGTGGGTTTCGTTCTCATGTATATTTTTGGTCAGAAATACATTTTTTTCTCGGTGAAACTTATCCACAATAATTTATCCCTCGATAATAATACCCTGAGTATAAGAAAATCCTGCATAAATCATATCTCATATCATTTTGTATAATTATTTGCGTGTAGACCTCGGTTAAGGCGGAAACTTGTATAAAACGCAATGTACCTATTTAATGAGAAATTATTGTATATTATACATAGAATGCAAGAAATTTTTTTCATATACATATTTAAGTATATGTTGCTGAATTATTCAATAAAATTATTTTTCTATAGAACCATAGATTGTTCCCACCACATACAATGTATGAAATCAAAACAACTTAATATTCAGACGACACAAAACATGTATATTAATACATCGCAGTACATATTATAAAGTTAAAATGTTTACATTTTAAATAATACGTATTGCGTTTAAATGTTCAGATTAAAGTAACTGATTTTTTACTAAACATAACTAGTAATAACTACTGCAGTAGATAAAAATAAATTCAGAAACGCGATACCGAGATGCTGCTGGCTGAAACTTTCAAAAAATAAGGCAATTAGTTGATTTGCTCTTTCCAGTAATTAATGACAACTGCCCAATTTTGTGTATTTTTCCTAATATTTAATTTTTAGAGTTTTATGCTGTATTTGAAGCGCATATTAACATAGGATGTATGATTTCGCATTTAGTTGAAAAATCAAACATACATTGACCGAGTTGAATATTTAAAAATGTATTATTAAATTTATTCAAATTATTATTGTAACAACTCTAAAAAATAATGTACAAAAAATTAGTTTTATGTTTATTTAGTATTTATAACTAAACAAATAAATAATAACATTTACAAGGAAACATAACTTCTTATAGTATCTTACAATGAAATTAACTTGTTTAGTTAAAAGAATTGATTAAAATTGAATTGAAAATTAACTTGAGTATAATTTAAAATCTAATTTGAAAACTAAATTTTAATTATTCATAACTGGATATTAACATTTTTAATATTAATTTTTAACTCATTGATATTCTGTCTTAAATGTTAAATTATCGTATTGGTTTGGTAAGTATTGTATTTTGAGTGTCAAAGAATTGAAGCAATAATAGAAATAATACTTACTTCATAACTTACTTCGTCCAAATTGACTATTTAGCTAAGTACATAAAAGTATACTAAGTAGGTACTATAAACAGTATAGATATAATATCATTAATAATAGTAATTCACAGTAGATATTATATAATGTATATAAACTCTCGCTTGAACAACAAATAATCAATAAATTAGTAAAAATCGTTAAATTGTTAATTTTTGAGTTATTATTATACATTTAGAAAAGATTTTGTTTTCATCTACTTACTGTCGTAGAACATTCCATATTAAAAATATATCAATATATTTTATATATGATCATAATAAGGAAAGCAGTCTTATATTAGATTTAATTACATATTGGTCACAACATGTGATACTCATTTATATGGATAAAATATAATCCTTCAATGCACCTATGTAATTTATATTGAATAGAAAAAAATATATTAATTGAGTTATTTATATTACATGATATATTTTATTGTTATGCATATATATATATATATATATATGTGTGTGTGTGTATATATACTATATATATTAGTTTATTGTAAATTGTGATTTTTTTTAAATAGTTTAATAATTCAATCATAGTACATTTCCTTTGTTGTTTACTTATATAACGAGCGTATCATGCGTCTAAATATTTAAATGTAAATTTAGAAATTAAGTATACGAAGCATTATCTAAAACAAATTAATTTGTAAAGCATAATATTGTTAGTGAATACATAATAAGTAATGACTAATAAATTTTATAACCATGACTATTATTTTATTTTATACATAGTTAATAAGTATGTTACAAATCGTGTTTATAATCGTGTACAGTAAACTTTATAAGACCAAATTACGTTAAACAAATTCAATATATTTATTTAGTAATAAATAATAATACTAAATAAAAGTATAAGGAGACTATATTTTATAGGTAAAGTCAAAAATGAAAAAGGGATTATGCATTGTGTATTATGAATATCTATCCAGATAAAAATAATACGATGAATTTAATATTTATTATTACCTACGTTAAGATGTAAATGTATTATTTTATTATTGAAATAACATAATAAGACAATTTTTATTCATTATTATTTATTAATTACTTTCTAGGGTATCATATTTTATAATAATACTGAGGTGTCTTTGAATTTAATACAATCATAATTTTTGTTCTCATAGCTTTGAATCTATCAAATTATATTAAAGATCTACATGGAATGCAACAATCGTATTTCAACGTGCCACCGGTATATTTTATAGCAGTACTTAAGACTCACCGCAATTTTATCGAAGGTAATATACTTAGCTGTATTACGTAATTATACGGAAGATTTTCGTTTGATTTTCTAAAATGAAATATTCAAATAACAACATTTGTTTTAAATGATATAAAATTATTCATAAATATGATTTATTATATATAAACAATGAATGAACTACTATTACATTATAATATTGGTTATATAATTTTTTAGACGATGCATTTCAGTCATGTAACTTAATGAATTCAACCGCTTTCTGTTCACCCTATAAAGCCTTAAGTATATAGATTATAGATATTCTGTTAATAAAATCTCTTTTGAATAAATGCAAGATAAAAATTATAAGGTTATAAGGTATCTTATATTCATAAACCAGTGTATATTGCTTATCAGCCGATGTTAAATTAACCATATTACATTTATAATTTTTACTGTAAAACTGGTACTGTAGGTACTGTGTCGATGTAAACGATAAATATATTTACAAAGTATAATTTGAAGTTATCTAACATTATAACGAAATACAGGAACCACGTTCAAATGGTATTTTCTCTGATCAAAAGATAATAAACCCTAAAATAATAGTATTATCTTGGGAAATATATTTTTTATACACATATGATTGCGAAGTATCTAAGATTATGATTTTTTCTGTACATATATATACCTAATATATATAGCGCCCAAAAAATATTTTTCAAGCTCCATGGTTAATTTTTTTTACATTTTGCTCATTTCATTTTTGAATTGATTATCAAACCAAAATAAAATTATGTACTTTAGATAGAAGTAGGTGTTTTTAAATTTTAATTCCTAAAAACTGCATCCTGGGAACAATGAAAAAATATGATAGAGCTGATTGCACGCTTATTTTGTTTGAATAAAACGTGGCTATATAACAATAATAATGAAATTTGATGAATTATCTTGACTATAATAAAAGTTTTTTATCGTTATTTTTAAAAACATTATATTAATACAATATTACACGTGTTAAGCCGAGTGAAGCAAAATAAAAGTATTCATATTATTTCTGTTCCGGTCTGTATTATCCTTAACTATATTAAAATTAGGTTTGATCTATTATTAATTATTACATTATAATATTATAAAAAATACAATCTTTTTTGTTACGACTCAGACAATGAACATACAGATATTTTAATTCTAATAATTGGTATACCTAACCTAAGTAAATATATTATGGAAATTATTTATTATTTTTCATATGAAATAGATAATTGTTATCTATATATTATCATGTATTATAAATTTATAACTTTTAATCGTATCTATAAATTAACTTCAATATTGACGTTACAGACAGATTTTATTGTAAATATATATATTATTTTAAATAGTGGTACAACGAAATCTAATATCATTAATTCATTTTATAAGTCCCTAAGCCCGTTATGGTTCTGTATAACGCTAGACGTGTCGACTGTCGAACAAAGTATAATAAAATAGTATCCAGAGAATTAGTAATATATTTTATTTTAATTTTAAAGCTTCAAACGAAATAAATAACATTAACGTAATATAACCTACCTAGTATATTATTATTGTTATTTTTATTATTATTATTATTATTATTATTATTATTATTATTATTGTTATTATTATTATTATTATATTATAATGGGATCAAAAAAATATTTGTACAAAACATATCGAGTTTCTACAGTGTGAATCAACTATTATGATATTTTAATAACCCGTACGGATTTATGAACTCGTAAATATGTAGATATGTAAATTATCACTAATTATTATTCGTTTTAATCATTACACCTTATACACGTGTCTATGTGTATTGTATTGTGTATGTATGATAATTATTATTATACATCACGTTATACAAGATTATATTATTTCACCATCTTAAGATAAAATGCAGTAATTATTCTGTTCCAATATATAGTCGTCACCATTTAACTATAACTGCTAATACATAATATAAACAATATAATATGATAAGCATCACTTCATATACCTAAATATACATCGTGTATTGTACTGATGGCATGTATCATGTATGGTATGTTCCAAAAAAATATGATGACGGAAAAAATCAAAAAGGATTATATTATATAACTATGTTTCTCGACCAAGTCTACACTTCAATGTATAGAACCTATACATAAATTATTTTAATACACTTGGGCATATTAATAATTATGTTATAATTAGTATAATTATATTGAGTGAAATGGAAAAATAATAAAAAATTTTGTAAAAGTAACTGACGTACATAAGTTGATATGAACAACAACTGGAAAACATATAGAACCCTTTATAATGTTCATTCAGGGATCGAATGTGTACATTTCAGTTAGGTATATTACACAAAATTATTATATTATATACCTCCTGGCTACTATGGATAATTGTATTACCTATCGAATAGGTATATTTTTGATTTTGTCAAATTTTCAATAACTTCATAATTTAACACGCATAAATTATACTTAATAAGTTACTTATATTACGTTCTGGTTTATTTTCGACCTTAAATTGATTGAAAAAACGCAAAAGGGGCTAAACGACATTTCTACTACTGTTCCGGAAAGAAAAAAACAAAGTTTCCATATTTTCTTAACTTTGACGTTGGCATTTCGGTATTTATTATATACGTATTATACTATTATTATATTATAATACCATAAAGACACCATTATACCATTATTGTTAGTATAATATACAATCATTTTATTTCATATATTTTTTTTTCGAAATCAATTCATTTTTCATTAGAATTTACATATTTTACGTTTATTGTATCCGTTCTAGAGTTTTTAACTTAGTGAAAAGTAATATTTTTTCAACCTTTATTCAATATTAATGCGATATAATGACTTTTGTTGTTCATACAAAAGCTATTATCGTTTTAATTTTAAATCTACAAAATGAATGTTTTTTTTTACTGAGCTGCACTGTCAGCTTATGGTTCACTATGCAATATATTTTTAAAAGTTTAGCTCTAGAAAGTACAAAAGACAGAAAAAAAGCCTATTGAAACATACGTGCACATACTCTGCAATTATACCATGACTCAAAAAGTTAAATCTCTTATAAACAATAAATAATGAGTTGTTTATGTTTTATTTTATTCATTGGTTTTCAAGAAAAAAATGTATTTCTTTTATGTCAGTATACTTATAAGCAGGGCTAGGATTTATATGCATTTAAATGTTTTAGGTTCTGAACGGAGTAATGGAATATATTGGTTTTACAATAATGTGTGTGTTTTTTTTTAATTGTTTTTTTTTTTATTTATTTATTTTTTTTTTTGTGTCTGTGGACACCTTTTTTGGTAGTAAAAATGTTTCGACTTTTTTAAGCAGCAACTTTTCTGAAAGGAAAGTGAATGAAGATGGTACTTGGGCAAGTCAAAAATCCAACTTTTTCAATACTTTTTTAAAAAATCGAAAAAAACGATAAAAAAAATTATTAAGAAACTAGAAATTTTACGCAAAATCACATTTTTACAAAATACATTTTTTTTAAAATGCTCTAACTCAAAAACCAAAAATCGCAACAACTTGAAAATTTCTCCAAATCTTTTTATTGTAAAAAGTATAAGTCGCACAAAATTTTTACCAGTTTTTAAGATAGGCATTTCTTCTATGTCATACTTTTTTTTAAAATATATTATTGATTTTTAAGCCACTTAAAGGCATTTAAAATACTCGAATTTTTTACATTTTTTTTTTTTATAATCGGTGATAAAAAACAATTGACTAATACAAAATACTTGAAAATTTAATAGAAGATTCCACAGAAGCAGTTATTATTGTCATTCAAAAATTATTAAAATCCATAGGCACAATTTTTTTTATAAGCGTTTGAACAGCGAATTTTGATATAAAATTACATGTAAAATATTATATAATGTACAATATTCTAAATTGACAAATGATATTGGTTTTTTTAAAATGCTCCAATTCAAAAACAAAAAACCGCAACAACTTTAAATTTTCACCAAATTTTTATATTGGCATTCACTATACATGGTTAAATGTTCAAAGTATTTTGACTTATTTATAGACAATTTAAATTTTCGATTTTGTAAGTTTTTTTTTTAAAATATCTATAAAAATTTTTTGGCTTTCCAAAAATTCTTGAAAATGTATTAAAGGATTAATTATAAGTTATACTAATTGTAACTAAAAAATATCGGAGATGGTTTTACTCAAATTTTTTTTATGAGCCCATAAAGTTCAAATTTGTATAAAATATGTTAAAATTGCGATAATTTGCAAGTTATTTTGTAGATAAGAATTCATAAAAATTTTTCTGTTTATACTTAAGGTTCAAAATTTTAACACTAGGTTGTCCATAAGCTAATCTTTAAAAATATATAAAAAAATTTCTACCAGACTTAAAAGAAAAAATTTTATGACTGTTTGAAATTTAAATTTTTTTGAAATTACACTATAATTCAATTTAAATATAAAATATTATATTATTATATACACATTTTAGACAAACATATTAACTCCGTTCAGAATCGTTATTCGTATACAATGATATCTATCATTGCATTCAAATTCAACAAATCCATTGTAATAATGACTTATCTTATAAACGAGGTGCACTCCACCCCCAACTATACAGCAAAGCGAGGCCCATCCGTTCTTTTTTTCCTTATTTTTGCATATTTATAGATTTTTAAGAATGTTGTTAATTTTGTCAATTTTTAAATTTTTATTGTATTGTTGATTTTAAATGGTATTTATTTCACAAACGTCAAAACTCGATAGTTTTTGGTTTATTTGTCGAATTGTGGTAAATATATATTGTAAATACTACTATCTAATTTTATCTTGACCGGACGACTGATATAATTACCTACACATTGCTTAACGATGTAAATAGTGAGATAGTAATGAAGAAGTATTTTATTTTATTAATACGATGTGTGTTGCATTAATTTACGGACATTTATTATTTTTACTTAATAATTTGAGTGGTTTTTTATTAACAGTAGTACAGTACCATTTTTATAAACCAGCAAATTTTCCTATTGATATATGTCAAGCAATATTAGAATCTGATAAACCATTATGGAAGTTAAATCATTTATCATTTAAGAATTTTTTAGAAAAATATACTTCCTGACTAGTTTACAATTTGCAAAAATTATGTTTTTACAATAATTGATGAAAATGCTAATTCAGAATTCTCCGGTAATTGGTGATGACAAATTTGGGTCTAAACAGATGAGATCACGGATGTTGACGGTCAATATATCGTATTGTAATGTCATAGTTAGTCTTCTTCACAAAGATAATTATTCAAAACCGTAACTATAAATATGTGAAGAACTTGAAAATGTTATTCCTGAACTATTTGTAAAATATTTAATGAAGAGATGAAATTATTATGACCATCAGGTTAGTTGTATTTTATACTAGTTAGTAGGCAATATATTCTAAAAATAATAAAAATTTGCCTTTACATATTTTTGCATATTTTAAATTTTTTTATTGTATATAAATTCTAGCTCTGCTCATAAATATACATCATTACGGTGCATAAATTGTATTAATAAATACAACAAATACGTCTTTGTGAATAACAATTAAAATATGTCTTAGAAAATAAAAACAAAACAAACATCAGGCTTTTTTAGATTCTGAACGGAGTGATGGAATTTTAGTTTTTTAGTTATAAATAATGTTTGTGAGTAGAAACTAGATTTTATTAAATTTTTATCCATTATATTGTTTTTTATAAATAGTTTTCGAAAATAATTAAATTATTATCTCTAGTTAATTTTTACATTGTGAAATTTATTAAACTTTAGTTTTTATTATATATTGTCTTCTTTACATGTTATTACATATATTACACATTTATTACATTAAAATCTCGACACGATTTCTAAAAATTTATCGTCTATTTATCTATCTCGTCCAACACTAAACCCACCACTGTGTTAGACTATAGAAAACCTTAAACAGTTAAATTATAATATTATATGTTTTCCACTTCTGAGTATTGCTCGTTAACTTTTAGAAAACATCGTTTAGCTGATGATTTGAATGGTGATCGGAGCGATTACCGCGTATAGCCCCTATGTTACCCCTAACATACCCGTCAATACTCGATCTTGAAATACAAGCCCGCAGTTCACTTATAAACATGAAAATCTATTAAATGATTTAATAGCCAACCGTAGCGGTGCGGTAATCGTGAAATTCAATCTCCACCGTAGCTATAACGAATAACCGAAGTGCACTCTTCTCGTCACGTAGTTATTTTCCCGCGTATACGCTATATTATACGTATACGTACATCCGTTTGCTATTGAATATGTAATAAATAACAAATTAATACATACACAGATCCCCAAATCAGATTTCCCGGGAGAAAACAACAAAGTTCTAAATAGTAGTAAGCGTGCAGTGCTTTCAATTTCCCCGCCATCGACGTCCCCGAGAACAATGTATTATATATATATATAGAGGATGTGAGATGAGGCCAGTTTTTAGCCCCTTTGCCTTTTGTGTTGTCGCGCGCGCATTATCGGGGGTTGCACGGCGGTGGTGATTATTCGCCAACACAGGGAAAGAGAGATGCAGAGTCAGATAGAGAGAGAGAGAGAGAGAGAGAGAGAGAGAGAGAGAGTGACTGAAAGAAAAAACATAAAGAGAAGAAAAAAATCATCTACAGCTTCCTTCTATTCGCAGCCCGATATACAACGCTATTATTAGCCGCGTATGTACACGAGATACGACGTATTATATAACGTGTGTGTGTGTGTGTGTGTGTGTGTGTGTGTGTGTGCCTGCTTCACCCTCGACGCGGGGTCCGAATTCGCCGCATATCTATCCGTCTATCGACTTTAATATACCCGTCGTGGCTATCGTATTTCGACAGGCTAGGCACTTGCCGCCGCAGCCGCGCGCGTGTCATCCGGAACCTCTGCGATAACGTTTCAATTAGTAGCAATGTGCATGTGTTGCGTGTATGTGTGTGCGTCAACTGAAAACACTGAGCGTATACATATACATACATTTGTACATTGATGTGGGTATATTGTGGAAAGGGTGAGCAGGAGAAGGGAGAAGAGTTATATATATATATATATATATATATATATATATATATATCATTGTCGTCAAATTCTATACTGATATGTTTTATTTTATTTTATGGCCAATTTTACTTCTACTCGTATATCATCCCCGTCATTCCCCCGATCGGGATGGACCGGAAAACGACATAATAATTGCATTAATAATAATAATAATAATAATAATAATAAAAACTAACATCGCTGTGAACGAGTACCACGATGAGGGGACAACGCACTGCAGTGTTCCGGCGATTCGTATTCATTATTATTGTCGTTGTTGTTATTAGCGTCTCGCTGCAAGGACTAAAAATATTCAAATTATTCAATATACTCGTATTGTATTACGCATAAAACAACCGATAAATTTACTTACATCACTTAAATTACACTTTTTACATACGATTTGGCTAGGACAAGAGCTACGACTATGTAAATATACTAAACTCAATTTGTTTATACTCTTGTAGTCTAATAGGTGCTGTAAATGGATTTGTCTGTACCCCTTATCTAGCACACCAGCAGCTTTCGAAACGCTATTTTTTGTCTTCCTTTTACATTCTTCTAATAATTTTATTATTTTTATTATATCTTCATTTTTTACTCTTCATCTTAAACTATTTTTTCAGCATTGGGTTACCACCCAATAACTCATCAACCTAAACTTATCCAACTTCTTCTAGACGGGTATGCAAATTATAATCAATATTTACGTGCATATATATTTATATTATTATAAATTAATAATATGTGTAGGTATATATAGTAATATTAATAAAATATGTATATGATGATAAAAGCTAGACGAATTTAGCGATCCGCCATCACGTGAAAGCGTTGCAATTCTTTCTTGCAGGTTGAGCAATATAATATAATCGTAGAACCTAATATAAATCAATTGCGTTCTAATTATTAAAAACCTGTTTTTATTTTTTAAATCATGTTTCTATTAAAATTTTTTAAACATATACTGATAAAAATTATTCTTAAACTCACTATATACAGGGTATTTCAGGATGTTTCGACAAATGTAATAACTTTTGTTCTATTTATTATTTTTTACTTTTTATTTCGATAAATTATATTACATTACATTAAAACTGTATTACGTAAACAAGTTTATTTTATTTTAGAAGTCCAAATTCTCAAATTTAAAATTTTGTTCTACTGTTAAAAAAAAGTTAGCCATTTTGTGACACATATTTTTAGAAATACGTTATTGATCAAACTCTGATAAAGGTTTATCCGCTAATTTTCTACGATTTTCTTTTCGTTTGTGAAAAAGTTAATAATAATATTGTGTGTCAAATAACTTTATGACATTTTAATATTGTATATCACCATTAATTATTAAGAGAGAACCTTATATTTAATCTTGATTAAACGTACAATAATTTTAATTATTAAATTCAAATTTTCCAAAAATTTAAAAAATCATAATAAGTTAATGACTATACTTTAATAATATATTTAAATACAATGATTTTTCTGAAAATTTAGTTTACAAAATGGCTTATTCGATTATTTTTTTCGATGGTATAAAATAAAATTTTAGAATTTAAAATTTGAGTTTTAAAAGTAAAATAAAATAATTTTATCACTATTTTGTTGTAGCGCAGAACTATTATAATATTATTTAATAAACGTTTAAATAATGGAAAGAATAAAATTTATTGCATTTGTTGAAATATCCTGAAATACCTTGTATATATAAGTACTTAATGTACCTAGTAAAATGCATGTTTGTAGAAGGAAATAGAGAGATAATAAAATAAACTTACCTATTATAATTAAGGCTGGGATTTCAAAGCGCCATTATATTGAATAATATTTCTTATTTTTTTATTACTAGACTTTTGACTCTTAACTTCTGGAATCTGGAGTAGATTTATATTTATACATAAGTATAGTTAGTATAAATATGCCAAAATAAAATTCTAAAATCGAAAATTATATTCTAGTGCGTCATAACTACATACGTAATGAAACTTTGATGTCGACCACGAACTATTTATCGTCAGTTTCTGCCAATCCAAGGGCAGTTAGGCCACATTAGTACGTTACCACGCTTACCAGCTTTATAATAATTGAACTTTGAGTGCATTCAATCGTGTTATATATAGTTTTGAGCCGATGCAATAGTCACTCGACCACATTATCGATTTAGTAAGTAGTAAGTGCATACATTCTATATCTGTATACTGACTATCGTAATTCCTTTTATCGTGCAAGAAGATCAGTAATGTAGCTATTGGATAAGTCAAAGTCTGCTCAATTTATATATACTAAAATCAATTGTGTAAAAATTAAAATTCGGAAAGTTATGTGAACGAAAACGATTGCGTCAAAAATAATTTATTTGTTTATTTTAATTGAAATTGTATTTTTTTTTTTAAATTTTAAAAAAAAAAATACATTTTTAATTCATATTCTTTTGTCAATGAAAATTGAAAATAATAACGAATAAGAATATGAACATAATATAAAAAAGAATATTATTGACTGAATTATATTATAGCATAATAACTAGTGTGCAGTGGGCGTGTAAGTGTGTAACTTAAAAACTACGGAAAAAAGGTAACTAAATATAAATAAAAATGATAACGCAAATTATGGTAATAATTACTGCAAGAATATATTAATTGCAAATAATAATAAATATCGGCTCCTTTGGCCCAACAAAATATAAATCAGTGATAATTATTAAATATTGCCCTTTTGGCACAACAATATAATTATAATAAAATAAATGAATAATAAAAATGGTAACTGTGACTGGTAAAAATAGGTAACATAATATAACAAAATAGTAGATTACGGCCCTTTTGGCCCAACAAGGTAAAATATATAATAATAATAGTTGCCGGTTCGGCACAACCAAATGACAAGTAATAATATTATAGGTACCGCTGAATAATATTATAATAATGTATAATAAAATGATTTCTAATGCCAATTGGGCACAACTAATAAATAATATAAATAAAATGATAATATAAAAACTCACAATTTGTCAGTGTACCGCTGGCCAGCTGCAACCTGTGTTATAGCTATATATAATAATTGCACACACACAAACAAAAATATAAAAATTACAACACGTTAGAGATGTTAGACGAGTCGCGTCTACAAATATACAACAATATAATTTATGCGGCGATTCGCGCCTATAAATTATAGAATAATATAATAATATAACTATTAAACTGTGGCGATTCGCGCACGCAAATATAATATTAACAACAATGGTGATTCGCGCATACAAATAAATATAATAAAAAACTAACAATTAAAATTGCGGAGTCCGACATACGGTATAGAACTAGAGCGAAGTATTCGCATATGGCGAATGAATACAGACAGAGACGACGGGAACAATATACAATAACACACGACACATTAAAATAATCTTATAATTCACAACACAGATAACAAGTTATATAATATAATTACATCATATGGGTAGAGGGTTTTGTGTGTGTGTGCGCGCGTGTGTGCGTGGCCGGCCGTCATTATAATTAGGACAGTTTACCTAATTAGGTGCCCGTTGCCGCCCGTACTGATTGCCATTCTTCAGTTGTCGCAACAATAACTATATACTAATCATAAAAAATTATAACTCATTATTTATAGTAATGAAAAATCATCGTTTAGTTTATATTGAACGTAGAAAAAACTAGGAAGGCTTATAACTTGTAACATAATATATGATCATCTCCCTTTCTTAATGTGGCTTGTCAACATACTTGGAAACACAAAGTATTGTTGGTAACAACCCTGCGATAAAAAGTCACGGACCCTCGAGACCTCAGATTTCCGTAACTGCAGATGAGAAAGAACACTCGTCTCCTCTGCGTGCTTTACGATCGCCACCATACGGTGGAGGAATCAAAAGTGTAAAAAGTTTTCGCGACTGTAACTGGTGTCAGCAGATAGCGCTCTAGGTCACGGTTGTCTACTTAACACAATAATTATTGTTAATTATAAGACTTTGGTACGACAGCGTGAATGTTCGCTTCGGACCGAAAGAAACCAAAAGTCGTCACGGGGTCGGATTAAACCCGTTTTTCTGCGTCGGTTGACGTCAATATTTATGTGATATATGACAAACCGGGCAAGGATTTACGCGCACTACATAATAATAAAAAAATAAAAAAAAAACAAACAAATCCTTAATTAATTATACACATTTGAATGCAACAATATCATTAGCATACGTAGCAAACGTTGAAATGGTTTTCATCTAAGCTAATAGTTTTTATATTTTAATCACACATTCACATATAATTATAGCTATATATACACCAGACAACAAGCGTTTTGTTCTGACTCCATGTCCATTTATGTTGATGTCCCGTTATCCGTCCGCGCATTTGTATACGCATCACGTTTTATTGATTCAACGGCATTTGGGGAAGAATATGAAAAAAAAAAAAAAAATGAATTTATGGTTATTTAAAAATTATCTTTGTTGACCTTGATATGCGTTTAAATTATTCGAGTAATATTAAAGCCTATACTGTTTTACACTTCATAATATTTTTATGTAAACAATAATGAAAATTCTCTCCTACTTTAATGAAAAAAATATTGTTATTATTATTTTATACTTATAACTTATAAGTTATTAGTGTACCTACGTTATTTTATCTAAAAAATTAATGAAAGGTATTGGGGTAGTGTTTTTAGTTCAAGCATATTTTCAAGCACATTTTAGTTCTTGAATTAATAATATGATATACACCCTTCAGTATTATACAATCTAGGTACCATTTGGTAAATACTCGTACTGTATTGTTTACTATGATTATAGACTATAGTGAGTAAAATTGAATATTTTTTAACTATAATTAATGATTCTTCTTTATAATTTATTATCTGCAACTTTTGGTTATAGTTTATTGGTTGTACCGATTATAGCCAGGCTATGATTGGAATGAAGCTCATTAAGGTTTTGTGATGCATATATTTTTAATTCTATTATATATATATATATATATGACTATACAACTATATAAGTATTAAAAATAATTAGTCTGTGAACGTTTAGTGATTTGACTTGATGGGCGAGAGTATGATGGAAGATATTGTGTACACAAGTCGTCCGGGTATAATTATTATTATATATGTATATATGTATGTGTGTGTGTGTGGTGTATTGGAAATAATATATACTCGTGCATTACGTGTGTATATAATATATATGTATAATATTTCAGATTTTAAGTGTATTCAATTAGTATATCAATTCGAGCGTCAATTCATTTACATAGCTTTGAATTAATTTCTGTATAATATGAATAAATTTCCACTCGTAGTTATTCTATTAAAACGTATAAAATATAGTGGCGCAGTGAAGGCGTATAATTATTGAATGATTACAATTTGGTGGTGGATTGGTTAGTGCCGTTGGTGGCTTGCAATTCGTCAAGTAAAATTATAATTATATTAATAATCAAAACAAACAATATTGTTTTAAAATAAAAATCAATGTTTTTATTTTAATTTGAACTAACCAACTATGGTATACCTATCTTTTGATAATTAATAATTATAATTATATAGTTATAAAGAACACCGAAGAGAATCAAATTAAGATTCCAGTTAATTAGGTATAATGATTAAACGATTAAAGTGTAATTAAAATGATTACATTCGAATGTTTGTAAAAATATTTGTACCTTTGTAAATATTAAATTGGTGGATCTAGTGGATAAAGGCACCAGAGAAAGGGGGTAAATATACCTTGGATACAATTGTATTTCTCCCTAAAAATTAGTTCAAGATGCCGCGTACCGCTGATAAAATATACATGTGTCGAAAGAAAATATTGTGATAAAACAAGGACTTATATTTATATTCACTCTATATTTTCTTCTCATACAATTACTAATGATTTTATCATATTATATAAATTATAAATATTATTATTATTATTATAATCTATACGAATATAAGTGAGTAAATTATATAAGTTATCGTTTGTATGCGGAGAAAAATTATGTTCCAAAAATGATATCCTAAAATGTCAATTTTCCACATGCGGTGGCTGCAATTAGTTTTTATATCCTCTTGTTCTCTTGTCCCCATGACATTGTACACTCCTGTTACATCATGTCTCTTCAATTTCTATACTCAGTCATAGCTGATTGCACGTTGGCATTTAATCGCTCATTGCTGTCCAACATTCTTGTGCTAGTAAAATTGACTATCCTTCACTTTTATAATCCCTTATTTATTTCAAAGTACGTACTACTTACCACACTTTTCTCTGTTTGCCTATATCCCTTTCCAAAACCCTTTTTCTTTTATACGAACTATTCTGGTAGGTAATCCCTTTATTAATGCGATTTGCAAACACCGATCTTCACTTTTTACTTTTAATTTTATAAAGTATATTTAATGAATAATCTTTTATTATATTATATTTTATGCATTTACTCAAGTTGTATTTAAAAATTATTAAATTTTATTTATTTTTGCTTGTGGCTATGAATTTGTGAAAAATGCAATTGGTTTTTTTTTTATTGTTAAACATAGCTATTTATTATTTTTACAAACAATTCGAAGCACGAATCATAGCAGTATTATGTTAAGCTTATATTTTGTTTTTTATAATGATTTTATCCGCATGTGTTATGTTTTCAAATTTTCCAATTTTTTCTTCTTCTGTATTTATAACGATACTTATTTGAAACCGGGAATTCTTTACATAAAAATTGCGTTTTACAAACATTAGAATAATTATTTTTATTTCTTACAACTATATATATATATATATATATAATAAATAGCCTGTTTGATTACACAGCATGACGTTCTCGTCCGGAATATTTCAAAAATGTCACCGTACAGCAACGGGGGCTCGGTTCAAAGGCAAAAAGAAGACAATTGTTTCTAAAATATTACCAACATGTATAGTTTTTTTTTTTTTTTTTGTAAACGTCGTCGTGTTCCATACGTACGTGTACGATGTGAGGGTCAAAAAAATCTGATTACTCGCCGCGCTCGCGCACACAGTAGCTGGCCGGCGCGGCGACTCATTAATCATCCGACGGAATAATGTTTGAGTAGCACGGACACTTCAAAAATGATTTACGACGACCGGCGGCGATAATAGTGTTCTCCACCGTCGTGAATCTTCTCGGTGTGTTTATAATAAATATAATATATATATATATTTGGTCGTGCGATGTGCCTATGTGTGTGAGTGTGTGTGTGTGTGTGTGTGTGTGTGTGCGTACGTGCGCGCGCACGCCAACTCAATTATTACGCTACGGTGTCGTAAGTGCGTTCATTTATGCATATATTATGCGTATATGAATGCATGTATTTTATATTATTACGTATAAAAATAATAACAATATAAAGTATTATGATGCGTACGTGCGGGCTTATTATTTATTTTTTCATAGACAATTTTTTCCCCAGTATTTTCTCTCTAAACATTAACTCGGTTATATCACGTTCACGCGACACATGTAGATATCAGATAAACATTGTACACATCAAATACGTAGTGTTGTACCATATTATGTTATATGTGCGATGTGTACATGGACTTTTGGCTACCTGAGAGGGGAGATTATTGACCAACGTATTGAGTAAAATTTGTAATACTAGATGAACACTGCACGATGATATAGAAGATTATGTAAATGAATGATTTTGTTATTTTAGAATGGAATTTTAAGCGTTTAAATTAATTGGTTGGAATGTAAATTCAAATTTCAATAAAAATAGATATAGGGTATCTTGATGCCCGTTTATGTGTATAAAAATATAAATTAGGATTATATTTACCTAAATAGTATATAATTTTTTATTATTAATTATTTAGATTTTCTTTGAGTGATTTGATTTTAAAATTATCCAGCTTTAATCCTGATATTGACTTCTTCGTAGAAGACATGGACAACTTCAAATCACGTTGAGTTTGTTTTATGTTGGACATAATAAACCTCTTTTATATATATATATATATATATATATATAATATTTATATATAAATAAAACTCTTTTGCATCATAAACAATTTTTCAATACTTTTTACACAGTATATTTTCTTAATAACTGACGTAATATTTACACATAATATATTATTAGTAATAAGCGTGATTTCTATTTGTGTTTATGTAATTATATTTTTACCTGTATGCTAAGTTAGTGGACCTCGTAGTTATTTTTCTACAAAATAAGTGATTCGCATAACATTTTAGTTGTAGAAGTATAATAGGTAAAGTGGTACATTTTTATTCTTTTGCACACGCCTGAAGGTCTATATAAGGGAAATGAACCGCCCCTGATTGTACACATAGATATTGTCATCCCAATAATATTTAGCTTCTTCGAAATTGATTAATTGACTGTATAAGTATTGATGACAATAAATTATTATACTATGAATTATTAATAAGATGTGATATTATGACACAGAAGAAAACGCGACAACACCTCCATACAACCACTTTTTTTTCATTGAGTAATTTTTATTAACATTCATTACTATTTTAATTTTAATTTTTGATTTCAATAAATTTAAAATTAAAAACAATGGTAACAAGATTTTATTTTTATTTTTGTCTTTAGGACTTTGGTTGAGTTTTTTCTTTTGATAAACTGGTTGAAAAAGTCCTTACTCATTACAAATTATAATAATGAATACTTGTGGCTATAGATTAGCATGGTTTGAAAGAAAAATTAATTTGAATCACATCGGGCCAGCTGCAGGTTAAGCATTTTAGGCGCTCGTCGAATGTGTGTATTATATATATTATTATGCTTGTCTAAAATATATCATATCATTTGACGTGTACGAGGGCGTGAATTTCATTGCTGCGACCACCCGTACGCAGTACGCATACAATAAATATACATTTATTCAGTGAATTTGACTACCACAGCGTACGAGATCAGGTGACATACTTGTACGTTGAATCCCTAGTCCTAGTGCAATGATGTCATGATTTAAAAGTAATAATCATTTATATATAAAATATATATAAAACCAATTATATTATGTTGTACAATATCCCGCGTATGTATCTTCTCCAATTGTTTATGGTAAACACTAAAACTTGTGGACAACGATTAAAAATAAATAAAATTACGAATGAAGAATTTTTCAGTAAAGAACCAAATTCGAATGGATTGTGAAAGTTTTTGTAAACGAGGGAGGTAAACTGGAATTATGTTAGTCAATAGATCTCAAATCATGTTTGAAAATTACTGTAAAAAGAGCCAATTTGTATGAACTGAAATTATCGTTATAGGTTAAAACATAATGTCAACAAAGATTATATAAAGCCATATCAATAAATTCGTTAATATTTATTTTAAATGATCAAAATCAGTAAAAAAGGTTATTTGTTAGTTTTTTTTTTTTTTGTTGGAATTTAAATTATTAAATGTGAGATGCATTTTAGATTGTGTGTGAAGCGATGAATGTATATTGACTTTAATATCAAGGATGAATCCGAGAATGGGAACGGATAAAGCAGGATCCTACCTTCTTCTCCGCAAATGCTCAAAAATTAAAACTTCTTACTTATTTAATATACTATTTATTAAGTTGACTAAGTTGTCGGTAATCAACAAAATAAATATCGAACAATCTTTGAAATTCTAAAAATGACTTGTAAAAGAGTTTTTGATCCTTTTCCTTCGAAACGGCCGAGTTCAGGATATCTTCTATTGTTTTCTAATTTATTTAGAGTTTGATTAGATTAGATTAAGTAAGGTGTTATAAATATTGGTTAGATAACGAATTATGTTAGACAAATGTTAGATCATAAATAATAAATGTCATTCAATTCTTTATTTTATTTTAATTTGCGTATTTTTTATTTTGATGTGATTTTTCGACTTGTCGATAGTTTTGCGATAAGAAGAATAATAACGATAATGTTGAATTTATGGACTAGGGAACTCTTATACTATACATGACAATTATTATAATAGTAGTATTGGATTTTTTGGTTTGCTATCTCTAATCCAATTTGAGTACTGTTAGGAAAAGAGAAAAACTTATACAATTAAAAAATAGTAAATATTAGAATACTTTTGTTGTTAATTATTGAAGGTAATTTTTTCGTTTACATTCCATTACTTATACGACAATAACGAGGTTATACAAAAAAAATTATTATTATTGACAAAATATTGATCTTTCAATAAAATTAAAATCTTATTAAATAATAATATTGAAAATATTAATTTTGCATTAATTTTTGTTAAATTACCATAATATTCTGCAAAAGCTACTCACTCATTGTTTGGCTGTTTAATTATCAAATTTTTAAATATTTTTACAATATTTTAATGTATCTTCTTGCACTTGCAATTAACAAATAATTTTGAATTTTTAAGTCATTGCATTGTCATAGATCGTTATGTGTAATACACTAAGTCATAAGATTAAAACAAATCTAATATAGGTACGTCTATTTAAACTTTACTGTGGGCTTTTTAAAAAATAGTTGGATGAATTTATTAAACGGTTTAGGACTTTATTGCTTTGAGCGATCTAAAAGTATCTAAATCGAATAATAATAATAAATATGCATATTTGTAACTGACTGTATATTATAATATAATATGTATATCGATGCGGATTTTATTATGTACCTATATTTATGTGTGAACACAATCGATGCATTGTATATCACGCATATATATATATATATATATATATATATATATATAACCATATATATATTTATATTATTATTTGCACAGACTATCTCACTACCGTCGTTGTATGCGATTGTGCGAAGGTAACATACATAACAAACGGACGGGCAGATGAGAAATTCAATATAACTTGTGCTCAGTACATAATAGTAATAATAATAAAATATTCAACGTTCGGTCCGAGTGATTGATTCTATTCACACTTTTCTTCGTACACACATACACGCATATATATATATATATATGTATACGGTAATGGAAACTGTTTACGGTTCGTTCGGTCTTTAAGCAGCATTTCACGCGCGCACCCCATCGGCCGAGGGGTACCTCGTGTATATACGCGAAATATATATTATATAACAATAATTTTCACTGCGGCGGCGGCAGCGGACAAAACTCGTATCCATCAAACCGTGTAATGACCTCGTTGCTGCAGCGCACACCCCCGCCCGACGGGTCCACGCGGCGGGGGGCACATACGAGCCCGGGGTCGTCGTGCAGGGGCAACAATGTGACATTTTTTTTTCTCTCCCGCGGGTCTCTATAATATATAATAATATATTATATCCATTGTGAGGTCCCGTTCCATCTTTCCGCCCGTGCGTTTCTTCTAATTTTTCCCCATTTTTTGTCATCATGTTATTATGCATTATATCATTTGCCGCGCGGGTTTTCCGTGCGTAGTACACCGCACAATTTTATTTATATATAATAATAATAATAGCATATACCAGTGCGTGTACGTGTACCACGTTTTATTTATTTTATTATTTTTTTTTTTTTGTTTGCCCAAAGGTTCCAGAATGTCTGCCGACCGACGACGACGACGAATAATAATAAAATATTATATATATATATATATATATATATCGCGGAGTATTGTCCTCGCGGGTTCAAAGTATTTTCCTTCCTTTTCTTTCGTATTTTTTTTTTTTTTTTATACACAAGTATATCGCCTGTACACACACACACATGAATCCGCGCCGCAATCCAGTCAAGAGACCATTGTGCGCGCACGCGGGCGTATGTGTGTATAGAGCATACTTGCTATTATTATTATTATTATTGTTATTATTGTTATTATCGCGGTCGTCGTTCGTTGGGCTCTGCTCTGTTCCGTGTGCGCTGGCAGCGATCGACTGCAGCAGCTATATAACATAGAGGGCCGCGGTGCCGTAATTAAATTCTTGAATTTCGCCCATAGAACGGATTCGGTGGTCCGTGAACACACTGCAGCAGTACGCGCACATACCGCCCCCGCGCGCCCCGATTTACGTACATGCGTTGTAGGTGTGCACTGCAGCGGTGCGCACCGAGTGCATTTGTATATAATATTATAATCACGTGCACTTTAAACGAAATCGGTCATATACGCCGCGCCGCCGCGAAATATCCTTTTGTTGCGGGTACAATATTCGCGGCCGCTGTATCGATATTATTACTTATTTCATTTCATTTTATTATAATAGTTACATTTTATTGTTACATATTATAAAAACGAAGTTTCTTTTGGTTTTGATGTAATTAAGTGTACAGTCGAAATTCGATGACTGAAATTTTTTTTCTTTTCCCTTAAATATTTTTATATTCTCTTAGACTTGACGCATTATCTACCGCGGTAACGGATCGGTCAATCGTACAGTCGCGATATAAGAAAAAAAATGTGTAAACTGTTACGTAGCTGTATTGCCTTATATACCAATATACTCTAAGCTCGTGCAATTTTTAATTATTTTTTTATTTTTGTTATTTTCACTTAACGTTTATAATACACACTTTTTTAAATTCGAACAATCACCAACACTTTTAGTTTTTATACTCAGAAGTACTAGTGATTGTAATTTCCTATAGGCATTTTAAACTATATTATTTGTCAGACGATCAGTATATTAGTTTACAAGATAAAATGTTTCTAACGGAACGGATAATAGTTAGGTAATAATAGATATATGATTCCACGTGGTAACTGAAGTAGATAAACTATCAAGGTGAAGGAAGGGAGGATAACAGTAGGCGAATAAGGTGCTGCCCGGTTACTTCTTGGATCTCGGATGTCGCAGTGACAAAAACAAAAATGTATAGCACGCCATGAATAACTTATGTAGTACATTTCTATCGGTGAAGATTGTATGTCAGCTAATATCCGATTAAATTTATATTTTGTTTTGCCTATTTTAAAAAGCTTAACAATGACCATAATAAGTAATAACCAAGCCGGTTCAAACAAATAATTATAACTTGCGCGAAAAAAAGTACTTAATAATAATAAATTGAATAAAATTGAATAAATTATATTAATTATTGTAAAATGATTAGGCTTGTTATCGTATCACCAACTTATTTTTAACTTATTTTTATAAAATCGTTGTGCAAGATCGTGGATAATGTGACCGTTATTTTTAAGTTTATCGTTCATGTTTGTAAATGTATCTGTTAATGTATAAGTAAAGGTCGTATTAGGTCCTAAAACCAATCTAAGTTTATCAAATATTTTTTATAACGAAGTAATATTATTTTAATACTAAAAGTCTGTAGAAATAAATATTATTCAATTAAAATACGATTTTATAAAAATCTATACACTACTTATATTAATATGTAAATTATATTCATGATTATTTTTTATTTTTTATGCTTTTACTGAAAATAGTATATTATATAAGATTTCCTGTGTCTTGTTTGTAAAAGCCCAAACTACAATGAATTATCCCGTATAATTTTGTCTATCCTTAAGTAAAACCTTAGTTTTACCAGTGAATCCTAGGTTTTATCGGTATTTATTCTTTTACCATAACATATACATAGAATATTGAGCATTATTCTATTTGAATTCGAAACAGTGTAAATTGTATAATGTTCTTATATTATTTGTGAGATAACATTTAACCCGAGAAATAGAAAAATTAAATTAAAAATTACAATCAACTGCATGACCAAAATAACAAAAGGCCTATTTTATTTTCTGAAAAAACTTTGCAAATTAGAATTTTTGAACAATTTTACGATATAATGTCATCATTAATTTCCTTATGTATACAAGGTAATTGATTTTTATGAAATATACCGTATATGTGTGTAAAAAATGACTCACAGAAATGCTGTATAATTATAATAGACAATTCAGAAGTTATAAAAATATGAATAATTTAAAAGTATTACAGCCAACTTGATTTAAGGTAAATTTTGTTTTATTTTTTATTTGTCATTTTTACAATCGATATTCGATTACGCGTATTTAAGCAAAAAACGTTTGAATGGTCGTATAATATTCAACAACGACGTTTATATACTGCAGCTCCGTATTAGGTATATAGCGGTAGTATGTTTATTATTATTATTATTATTATTATTATTATTATTATTATTATTTTATGTCGTATACATATATGTGTCTCTTGCCCTCGGTAATAAAATTATATAAATAAGTATATATTATCATATACGCATAATATACCTGTGTACCCATACAAAAGGTCATTATCGCGTAGTGTTAAATAACTTTTTGTAACGACGACGGCGGCTGCGGTGCCCGGTAGCTAGCTGGCTGGTCGGTCGGTCGGCAATGATATTTGTAGCTTTATATTATATATTATAATAATAGTAATACACAAACACACACATACACACATGTGTAATATGTATAATAATATATTACACAGTTTTCGTCGTCGTATAGGAACCTATATATCTCGTTTTAAAGAACCGGTTGCTTTGCCGCGACGCTCTCGGTTCACAGCGAAAATAATAATGATAATAATAATAATAATAATAATAATAATAATAATCGAAATGAATATAACGTATGTAACGCATATAATATAGAAAACGAGTTCCACGCCGCTCGTACCGTATTTTATACATATAATATATAATATGCATAGTATGAATATACACATAGTAATAAACGATGTATACGCGGGCTGTCCATCCGCTGTCTTTGTGAGTCCAATACACACCATATACATCGTGTGTGTGCGTGTGTGTATGTGTGTGTGTGTGTGTGTGTGTGTGTGTGTGCATGTGTGTGCATGTGTGTGCGTGACAGTAACGCGTAATTGCTTCGTTCACTGCGTAAAGTCATGGCAAAGAGGATGGAGGAGAGAAATGAAAAAAAAAATGAAGCGTTATAAATATTATAATAAATTGTACAATTTACGACGATTATCATACATATAGGTATAATGATAATAATAATATATATCATACCTACACACTGCTGTACATATTATATATACTAACCCGTCCAAATGGTAAAACGGCGAAAATTACCCAACCACCTTCGCCGCTGTCGCTGCTGTTGGAATTTTTGGAACGCGCGCGCGCGCCTATTACGATTTTACATAAAGCACCTGTCTCATTAGTCATCGTCGTCGTGGTTGTTTTAATACGCTTGAGCTTTATTTATGTGAGTGCAGTACCTCGGAAGTGTATGCGTTTTGCCCTATACATGTGTTTAGAAGTTCGGCTCCTTGACCTATACACAGATACCTATACTAATAATTTAATAAGTAATAGCGATTAGAAGAAAAAACCCTTAATTCGGCCAAAGTTTTCACGTACACCATTTAATGACATCGAAACGACTTTTTGTGCACTCTTATTCGTGAAATACACGAACATTTTTCATCAAATTATTTTTTTCACGACGTGGAAGTTATACCATATTACTATATTGTATAAGATATTTTTTAATTTAGTTTTTTAATTATTTTTGTTTATTTAACAAAAAACTGCAAGGATAGGTAGAAATAATAATGTATTATTTATTTATGCAATAAGTTTTTTTTTTAGCTTCTATAGCCCATTTATGGCCTTCGCTGCTTCTACTATTTGACACCGTCTATCTCTATCCACACACTCTTTTAATTTTAATCCTGGAGCACATTTTTCAAGATCTGATTTGACTATGTTCATCCACCCCTGTCTTGGAATAATTATGCAATAAGTGAGATTCAATTATTATACACTTTCATCGACATAGGTGTAATCAAATATTTAATAAACATATTATAAATTTATTTTGGAGTAGGTATACTTACACGGTATACTTTCTTTATCTTCTATTATTTTATGAATTAAATTCTTTTTCTATGCCACTGCAGTCAAATGTAATACACCATATTTTTGTAAAATATATCATAAGTCCTGTACACAATTCGATTATTTTGAGCGTTTCAAGATGCAGACTATTAATGAGCGACAAAGGCTCCTTCACTAAGTTCAGATGTACGCTTTTCACCAATATAATCGCATTATAAATGTACATTATCGTCACTCACTTTGCATTTTGTGTGTAATGTTTGGCCTGCTAATAGGTTCATGCGTAACGACAAGCAATGTCAACTGCTGAAATAGTGTCTGCAAGGAAGTATTATCGGACTAGGACATAATGATTCACATGAATGATCAGAATGTAAATATAGACTGTTACGTTATATTTAGGACTCGGACGTTATAGGAGTTCAAAAGGTAAAATATGCAAACAAAATGTAATACATTTGCATAAATTTTTTCCAAAATTTCCAAAAAAAAAAAACATATGTAGAGTGTCGTAATTTTATGTGGAAAAAAAATATACAATACATATGGAAAAATACAATTATAATGTTTTTAAACACGGCAGAAAACTAGTTGGAATTTTGAAATTTTATTTAACTGAAAAAAATAGATACATTTAATACTTGTGAAGTTGAATTCGACTGGAAATTTTTGTACCGAGAAAAACCTTTTTTAACGTCAGTATTTTTAAACTCAGAAAGTATTAAAATGTATACGTAATATGTGTATCGAAATCAAGAAAAATGAATTTTTTCAAACCCCTATCACTTACTAACATAATTAATTAAAAACGATAATACAGAAGGATATAGGACACTAGGATACACATTTGAACTAGTCAGACTTTATTGTTTTCACTACGAGATTTTTAGCTATATTTTTTTGTTTTGCGCTTATGCGTTATGAATCAGGTTTTGAGGTTGTTGATCATATATTGTTACTTGTAAAAATTCGATGGCTAACAATCCGATATCTTAAAATATTATTATTCATATCCATTTTAAACTATGTATAACTTTACTCGTTGAGTCGTGATGATTTATTAAATGTTAAACCTGTTATATTAGTATATTCCGCAACCTTTATATGTAAAATAATAAACGATATACGCACGGAAAAAACTGTTGCACTTTATAAAATGATGATGATGATGATGATGATGATGACGAATAGAATAATATATTATATAGTATAATATGTAAATAGTAATACTGTAATAGTAAATAATTTCCTACAGGAAATGTATACCTCTATTATATTCCATATTCCTTCTAAATGAATATTAATTTGTTTTTCCTTATTCTCGTGAGATGTATTTTTGATCACGAGAAAAAATACCGCTGGGACCGAATCATAATTATTTTCAACCAGAGCCCGCGGATCGAGATGATAATGAAAAGAAGAAAATTATTTTCCGAAAATATATACAGTCCGTGGGACATTACAGAATTAAAAATAATTAAATTTACCGAACCGCATTGAAATTGAGCCATTATTGGTTGATTTTATTTCACGGTGCCGGGTGTTACTTGTGTTACTGTTACATATTATTATATACACTAGAATATATTGGAGTTGTAAAAAGTGCAGATTTACTATATACGTTGTATGTATATTATTTATACATACCAATTTCTGCTCGAGAATATTTTTAATTACGTTTGAAATACATAATATTACTAATTACTCGTATACCACCGCGGCCACCTGCAGTCTTCGTGCATTCCGTAATTTGTCGGACTCGGGAGATTTCCATATTATAGTATTGTACATTTGTATACTGTGTGTATAATATACAGGTATACGTTTTATTTTTCATTTGATACGGACTCTTCCGTAGTACCGCGGTGTATGCAGGATATAATGTATTATTATTACAATAATAAGTATCGAGTGTATGTGTGTATGTGTCTGTGTGTGTTTTTTTCTTTTTTATTCCTGCACTCGACACACGTCTCCTTGTCGTGTCACCTCGTCGAAGGTGGTTCTCGCCTTAGCGACGGCCGCATTCCCCGGGGAGGCTGCCGCGGCTGTCAGTCGAAAAACCCGTCGTCGTTATTGAGAAAGAAAAAAAAAATTAAAATAAATAAACGAATTCTTAGAAATCCGCACTCAGGGCGCATGGGTGGTATATACAAGTCATTCAGCAGCGACAGAAGCCGTCGTGTCACAGTAATGAATTTGTGTGTGTGTGTGTGTGTTGGTGCGTCTGATGGGTGTGTGCCAACAGTAGATACATAATATACAATGTTACTGACGTGTTAGGTTAGGTACTTTGCTAAAAACAAAATAAGCATATTTTGTCGTATACGCTGATCATTATCCAACGTACATTAAATTATAGGTAGTAAATACTGATTTGACGTAGTCATCATACTTGTAGCGATCGCGTCACACGATCGCTACGCGCGTTTTTACGGGAATATACGTACGTCAAGAATAACCGTAATGCAATATTCTTTCTACCTATTGCATTAAAATCGCAAGACTACCCATAACAACGGTACTATAATATAGGTACGTTTTAATTTTTTTTTTAAAACTAATAAAATCTCGCCTAACGTTTCGCTGCAGGTGTGCGCGTGTGTATAATATTCAAACCGATGGTTGCTCAACGCTGCACCAGCAATCGCTGTAATAATATATTATAATATAATAAAAATAAGGGCAGTATAATAATAATAATAATAATATATCGTCTGATGAACTGATAATAAACTCTCTTCCCTCCCCCGTCATCAACGTTCGAGCCACGTATCCACGTATAGTAAATTTATTGTTTGCATTCTTTCTGCAGTCGAGTGTTTTATTGGTCTTTTATCATCATCACGATGCGTTGTACAGATTTTATTATTATTTTTTTTTTTTTATATTGTTACATCCATACATGATACATGATGCACAGACGTACATTGCGGTACTTGCTTGGGCGCATAATATAACACGCGGCGTTACACAAGAGCGTTTTTATTTTTTTTTTTTTTTTATACCGCCCACTATACCATACACATAGTGCTACTACCATGATAGGTATACATTTAATACATATAAAATGATGATAATATATAATGCACATGTGCAACGCGTGGTGTATTCTCTTATTATACGCGTGTACATAATATTATATACATTCCTTGTGTAGCATTGTATACAATGTGTACTATTATGTACACTTACGGCGGGTATGTATCCGATACCGTGTACATGGTACATATATATATATAGACGAGTGCACCGCAACAATGTATCGAATTAAAATCGCGTAAAGCGGTGTGCAGGTTAAAAGCATAGATAAAAATGCGATAAAAAAAATCAAATAAAATACTCGATAAATTCAATACAGCACACTGCATGTTCGCACTACACATTGTGCGTGCACGTTCCGCACAATCAGTTATCTATTGCACTGACGACGACGATGATTTTGAACAAAACGTTAGGCGCATTATTTTTATTGTTATCATTATTATTGCAGTTATTATTATGTAAAAGGTATACGAGACGAGAGCCTAATGATCCGACGGGAAACGGTATTCAATTCAACGCGCGCTCGATATAGTTTTGTGTACATATATTATTATATAAGTGTATATTTTTATAATACCAACGACGACCATGTACCGAACCTCTTCAGTACAATATGTATGTATACCTACGTTGCAAAAATATTAAGTTTTTTTTTTTGCTTTTCCATTTAGAAAATATAAAAACGTTTTATTTTTTTACGATTGTATATATATATATATATATATACTTATACCTCGGCTACGGACTTTTATTCTACCTTTTTATTTCCTTTTCTGGCGGCCAGCGAGCCTGTGGGCATTTTATTACCCCTTATATACCGTAGTGATCCTTCTTCACCGTATTTTATTCGTATTTCTGCTCTGGGCCCCTTGTGTATATACGCATACGTGCAGAAGCCAAAAGGTCTAGTCTGACTGCTGCTGCTTTTACTGTGTATAGTGTGTACACATATATAATACGGTTTTATATTGACTGACATTGCCAACCTTACATTTTATATCGTGTGTTGTGTTATGTATACATTTATAATGTGTGCGCGTGTACGTGTGTGTGTATGTACGTACGTATTATATTCCGTCCTGTAGAGGGGCTCTGTGAAAATGCATTATTTTTCGAATTATTCACGATGGTGTGCATAGAAATTGTTCGACAAATGACTTTTTACATGCTTATTCTATACTAAGGTTCACTAATAAATATTTAATTATAATATTATGTATTGTAGATATAATATTATTAAAATAAAATTCACAAAGCGTTTTGATACATTTAAGTATTAAGTACGCGTTTCTGTCTATAGGCCTTCTTTATGTTGAATAAATAATTTTAAAATATACATAATAGTATATATAATAATGTGAAAAATATAAAAATTGAACACTTGAGTATAAAATATACATTAAAATACAAAGAAAACAAGGATTATCCTCTTGGTCTTAATAAATTTTATTTTATTAGTATCATACACATTTATTATATTAACAATTTAACCTATACGTGTATTAAAAATACGATAATTTTATTAAATATTTGATTTAAATATATTATTACGTTATATTATACGGTGGTTATAATATTATCGTAGTAATGCTTTATAAATTATTTTCTCTATTACTGATCATAATATGTTATAATTATTATTTTAATCTCACGGCGACATTTTTACGTTCGTATTGTAAATACATTCAATACAATGTGTATAATTTAATCAAATACTAAAAATCGTTACTCTATTATTGTCACGTAAAATTATGAAATAAAAACCATAAACTGCGTAGATATTTATTATTTTTATAGACTCATGAATTAATGATACACGCAATAAATTTAATATTTTAAGGTTGTGCGACAGAATAAGAATTATATCTATACATCGAGCCCATCGAGGCTAGTCTGTTTTAGAAAATAGGTCAACATTGGCCTATCGGACTACCAATTTTTTTTTGGTTTTGTATAGTGTAATAAAGTTTTTTATTTTTATTTATTTTTTTTTTTATATTAATTTTATTAATTATTAGTAATGTGTAATATAATATAGTGCTAATTAATCACTTATAGTCAAATTCGTATTTTCATCCCTGAATTGGCTAGGAAAAATAATAATTGAAATATTTGTTTGTATAAAATTATAATACAGCTATTCTTTGGTTGGTATAAACATTTCAATTTATTGCAATTTAAATAGTATGATACATTGATTTAAAGATTATAGGAAAAGGTATTCGGAAATAATATTGGCTATTGTAATAAATCATTTATTTAATTATCTTACACGGAGGTGTTTATATATGGCTGCATTAAATTAACTTTCGCTATAATGAATGACTATTCTAATGTTATTGTCGTTGAAAAGGTTAACGAATTTAATTACTAGCCAATAAAGTTACCAGGTACGTTTACTATCTCCTTTAAACGTAAATATGCTATAGTTATAAAACAAATTATTTGATTTTCAATTGCGATAGGTACTTTTTAATTTTCATAACAGCTTTTAATAAAGAATGGCAATTTCATAATTTTATAGAAAAGTTACTTTTCCCAGCTGGCTAAGGAATAATAACACAAATTTGATCAACAGAAATATTTCCATCAGGATATCACGGTGGATCATCCTATATTTCAATGAAAATGAGTTTCACAGCAGTAGGCATGTTCGATGTTATTTTCTTAAAACTAAAGCACTCGAATTGAAATAAAACAGTATATATTATGATAACAAACCAAACTGTATACAATGCGTTAGTTTCTTAATTATATATACAGTATACATAACTCAATATATATTAATTAATGCTGTTATTAATTAGAGTCATGGCTGTTATAGATAGAATAACTTGAATTGTTGACTTTTGGTGTATAATTTTGGTGATACCGTTTTATTTTTTTTGAAACGATACAATTTTTAATTTATTTGAATTTTTAAGAATTGTTATCGTTTAAGAATAAATAATTTTATCAAAAATCCATTTAGTACATCCGCTAGTGCCCACCATAGGATTATGAATTTTTTTTTTTTTGTTCTCTTTTGAAATGTATATAAAAAGTCACCAATTCTCATAAACACGTTTTATAAAACGCTCATGAAATATGGAGTAGGCACTATTCAACGTATACACCTGAAATACATTAAAATTAATTATAATATGTTAATACCGTAAGAATATTATGGGAATAACAGGAGGGACGTTCGTCTACCCGAAGTACCTACGAATATATTATAGGTACTTTTATCCGTAGACGCGTTCTGGGAAGAGTGACCTCCCCCTGCAGCATGGACTATATAAATAAAAGAATTTATCAGAACTAAATGTGATTCATAAAATTATTTTCATACTTAGAAACACTGTTGCTTATGTTCCCCCTTCCCCCGGGTTTTATATGTTTCCGAGTTGATCTGGGCTCTCTGTCTTTTTACCGTCGTACATACATACACACTTTTTAATCGCGCGCGGTTTTATACCTACTTATTATAAGCGTTTTATTCGAAAATCGGGTGCTGCCGTGCTACGGACAGGACAAGTGACGGGCCAAATGCAGCACCGACTTACTATATTGTATGTATTATATTGTGTATGCGGCGTATTATATTCTCTAGTCGTCGTCGTCGTCGCGGGGAGTCTTTATTTATGAACATAATAATAATATATTTATTGCCATGCGGTGGCGATGAAATCGAAAGCCGCGATTAACCATATCATCGTCGTTAACCAAAACATAATATTACACTTTCGGTGCACAAGTCACGAGTGTGCATCACATCCGTATAATTTCATGAGATATATATGACATGTGTTTCAGTAAAATATCTAAATTATTAGATGATGTAAGTTAAATACAATTAGATGATTTAGATAAGTGTTAGATTAATAAATCGGCAGTCATACAAGTTATTAAGTAGGAAACTATTATGATTGCATGTGCCGTTAGAACTACAGAAGAGCAACCGCAAATAGTTACAGCTTTACTTTTATTTATTTTTTGTACAACTGACGATCTCCGTATGTAGTACGGCAGTTCTAAAGCTTCATTTGTGTTTCTTGTTTAAAGAACTTCAATCGCACAATATTACGTATATTGTGTTTTATTTTAATTATTGGGCAATCTATGTTCACGGGTTCATTACATACGAAAGCATACACCGCGCGCTGTACGGGTCTTATAGGTCACAATAATAATACGACGTTTTTGTTGGGATCATTAAAATTGCAACGGCAAAAAATAACAAAACGGAAACATAACATTAAGAGACCTAAGGACGGCCCAGACCAAAAAAGACTGCAGAGTACCTGCTCTAGGAGGATTTAAGGTTCTGTTGGGCATATAGAACGGTGAAAAAGTTGCAAAAATATAAGGATAAAAAGATGCTGCCTGAAATAGATACCTATAAGGCTAAATTTTACCTATATAATCCGATTTTATACTATTTGAGACATTATCGTTGGTTGTATTGTATTACCTCTACAATATTTTTGTTATGAATGGTTTTACATCGTGTACTATTCGATGACGATTAGCCGTATATTATGCATTAAAATATAATTATGTTTCAACAATTTATTTTAAGCTAAACTATATTAATATTTTATATGATAATGTTGTTATAATAAATGTGGGGACAAAATGAATGTGGAGTTAAAAGCTCCTTATAGATTTCACAGTAAAATATTGTACATCATTACATAGAAAGGGGTGTGATGGTAAAGTCCCAGTATCCCGGTGGCCATATCCGCCCTTAGTATTGAGTTGTTGGGGTATTGAGCCCAAAAGGTTTGTAATAAGCCGAAAAAAAAGAAAAGAAGTATAATCCCGTAATAATTTTATCGTGTGCGCAACGTGTTTTTTCCCCTGCACCTGTACCGGGTCAATATTATTTGATGGCAGTAAAATACATGGATAATATGATAATCTGACCACTTATAGTCCCAACTATAGTGTTCTATTATGCAACTATTATTATTATTATTATTATTATTATCATGTTATTTAGTCTTTATTGCATTTATGCGCGTTAACAAACAGATTATGTTTTTATTGATATATCCGTGTGCAAACAGGTTATTAGGATTTTTTCGGATACCATTCTAAGTATACGTGCGAACAATTCGTTTCTCTATTTGTATAATATTAATGAAGCTGGTTAAACGTTACCAATATGTGCGCGCAAATGGTCCGACTGTTGTAATATACGTAAATATTACGTACGATGAGAGGATTCAATACAAACTGTAGTGTGGATGAGATCACTCTATGACATTCAATACTTAACTTTTCTACCTCACTGCAGTGTTAATAATACTTAACTAACATACAAATTTTGAAGTTTTGTTCTTTGCACTGGAGCCATACATGATGGTCACCTTAATAACTTACATTAAATTAATTAATTTAAAATTAACGCTGAATATTTCTTTCGTTTATAAATTCATTATTGAGATGTTGCGCTTAGACAAATCTAAATCTAAAAAAAAAAAAATCTATAAACAATACATTAAACACCGAATATTGTACATAATACATCACATTCATATTATGTGAATACACATCTGTTGTAGTAGATTTATTTTAAACGAAGTTATGTATCTATATGGCATTCATGCAATGAATATTTTACTGGAAAATAAAATTTGTACTTAGTAAATGTATACTGTGCACTGCGTAAGTAATTAATTTTTAAAAATATAAAAAAAAATTGTAATTTAGATGATTTTTATTTTGCATTACACTCATTAGATTATTAATGTCAACACTATGAACATTTTTATACTCAAAAATCAAACTATGTATGTTAATATTGATCCCATATACTTTATCTCTTGGCAACCTGCGAGGTGGGCAGTTTGCTTAGATATAAAGTTGTGATATATAATATATATTATAGGTATATACATGTATTTTTCAACAATAAGCAAGAGCAGTGCCAACCTCGGGTAATGTCTGTTAGTCCTTGGCACAATACTACAATGCCTAAACCAGATCAGTAAATAAAGGGATTTTTTTTTCAATTATACTAAACATAAGAGTTAAGACACATATCCACATTATTAGCGTAACATTAATTTGCGTGAACAAATATTGTCATAAAAACGATGAACTTTCGGACTTCCTATTGTCAATAAATCGGTGAGCGATCTGTCAACTGTCGATAATTCGGGATAAAATAAAATATCTTTAATATCATATTATAATTGTCATAGGTATCGATATGTACCTACATTTTAGGTAATAAGATTAAAACAAAATTAATTAGTTTTTAGTTTTCAATGTTTTTTGCTTTAGTTTGAGTGTCTTTTTTTCTAGAATGTTAAAGACCTACAAAATTCTTACTCTAGTGTCTAAGGATAAAATGTAATGCTAAGAGTAAGTGCGTTAGTGTGTGTGTGTGTGTGTGTGTGTGTGTGTATGTGTGTGCTTCAAATTCTAAGTGTAAAATAATACATAATATAATAAATAATAATGTATACAGTGTTGTAGAAGTGTAGTCGAAGTAAGAAAAAAAAATCTTACTTTTTGTTCGTTTCGGGTTTTATGTCCAATTATATTTTGTTAAAATCGTGTCTTTAAAATATATACGTATTTATATAATACAAACGAGTGTACAGGAAACACAATTAAAATGAACAGGAGGTGGAGATAATAATCAGGAAGTGAACCGAAAAAAAAATGCGAGAAATGTTCCGTCAAAACCGCGATGGCTGGATTCAGAGCTTTTTAAACACGACAGCATTATCAGCATCGATGGCGGCGCCGGCTGCGGTGAGCGTCTCATTCTCTGCATGTTCACGCCCGTGAAAACAATGCGCGTTACGTAATGTTTTATTTAATTTCCACAAGTGTTGCGGTAGTAGGTATGTGTGCGCGCGAGAGGGAATACGGAAAGAATATAATATAAAATAAAAACCTGCAAAAATATTATATAATATATATATATATATTGTATATACATATATAAATGGAAACTGCAAACACGACGACGTTTATTATCGTCGTCGTCGTCATCGTGTGCAAGAGTAATGAGGTTTTGTTTTGCTCTCCGCTTCTTGAGTATGTGTGTGTGTGCGTGCGTACGTGTATGTGTGTGTTTGTGTGTGTGTGTGTGTGTGTGTGTGTGTGTGTGTGCGCGTGCGTGTGTGTGTGTGTGTGTATGTGTGTATATGCGCGCGCGTTTGTGTGTATGTGTTCTTTTTTTGTTCTCTGTGTTATTTCTCTTCTTCTATCTTTCTTTTTTATTTCTCTCCGTCCTCCCACTTCCTTCGTTGTCCGTAGCCCGTTCTTTCCTTCTACATACTCTTCCGTTTTTTCCATCTCTCTCGCTCCGTCTCACCGTCTCTACAGTTGTCCGAGAAATAATATCGCCTCGCTTCTCATCTGGTCGTCGTCATCGTCGTTACCGCCACCGACGCCGCCGTGCGGTGTACATGGGAGGACGAGGACGAGGTAATCGATAACACCGTGTACGGTCACGGATGGGCGCGGCCGCCTAATTGATGGGAGTGTCTTTGGAGGTCGATTCAACCAGGTCCGCCCCTTTTTCCTATACCTATACTAGCGCGCGCGCGTGTGTGTATAAGCCCGACGATGATTCTTATGTATATTTTTCCCTCCTCTTTTATTATTACTATTTTTTTTTTTTTTTTTACCTATCGTGCACTGCTGACATGCGTATGGACGCCTAAAGGTACACACACACATAAACCCATCACAACTTCGGAGGAAGGGAGGAGGTGGAGAAGGCCGAAAAGGGATTTCTACCACATCCCTGTCACGCGTGTATAGCGATCGGCAGTATAGTGGCGAAGGGTCGCCCGTTTTACAGCAGTCGTCGCGTCCTTGCCTGTATATAGAACCCTGCAATAGCCAGTCGCCACCACTGTTTTCGCTAAACTGAAAATTCCACTTTTCACCCGCCAGACCAACCGAGTCCGCACGTTATTATTTTTATTACGTTTTTTGTGTATTCCGAAGATGTTTATATATGTTTATTTTATACTGCACATGTATATAAATAGATATTATGATGAAAAGTTGATATTCGTTGCTGTAACAAACTTCAACAATCACAACATCAACTCGTTTGATGTGTTTTGTATACATAGAGCGAGATGGATTGAGAGTGTGCAGGTATACTTACTTCGATGGATGTTTACTTTGCGAGCTACAAAGAATTGCAATGCCACATATTTTTGATATTATGAGTGTATAGATTGTATAATGCTGTGTCTGTATGTGCTCTTTAATAGGTACATAATATTATAATATGTATATATATATATTTAAATAAGTTTTTTAGGTCATATGGGGCAGTACCTATTGTTATAAATATACGTGTTCATACATTTCTTCTATATTATACACAAGTATATATAATATGTATACTATGATTATTGAATATATTTTATATATATATATATATATATATATGTACATTCTATTATAATAGGTGGAACTTATTTTGATAGGTATTTAAGTATTTAATAATTTTATGTGTGCAATTATGATTTATCAATTCCTGCAGTTTACCATACGCTTATTTATAAAAGCATATCGAATTCTAATAGTGAAAAAATAAATATTTATTATTTGTTGCAATTATTTGATTGTTCATGTTGTGTATTTAATATACTCGTACACGTACACATACAATAATAATAATAATGTACTATTTCGGCGAAAAACATTTACTACAGAACAACGTTTCTGCATAAGTATTCCGGTACTTTATTGTTGTTGAATATTTCGATAAATCACGTACGTATAATATAATATATGTACCTACCTATTTAGCATATATACATTTTAACCCGTATATGGTATACTCAGTATTATTATATAGTGTTGATATACGCATACTATTGAAATTATATTATAATAATATAATATAATAAAATATAATATATGTGTGTATAATATTATATATTTATATCGGGAAGTATAAGTATATTCCACGAAACGAAAACGGGATTATATTATATTATGCGCATTTTTTATGTTTATCCACACTGCGATAGTTTTAAATTGTGATTTACTGCCACCATCCACATCTATATGACTATATATATTATTATATACATAGTAACCAATATATTATATTATATTACACACCACTATATTATGTGTATATGTATACAATGTACCAGAATACATAATATTTACTTCAGGTATGTGCAGTGTTAGTCGATGCGAATCCCTTTTTACGCGTGTTATTATTGCACGTTTAATAAAAATAATTGTTTTTCTGTTTCACTTACCTATAGCTTATTACTTATATAAAAACTGTACAATACAGAATGGCCCGCCGATATTCCGTCCCATTGTTATACGTTTGTCGTGGTTTTCGATGAAATATGATTATATAACAAAGGGTTTTGAGTTTTGAAATGATAAATGATTTACTTTAAATATATCATCCAGTTTAATTTTCTGTTTTATAAAAAAAAAAAAAATTATGTCTACAAACAAACGTCATTAATATTTCATTTATTATTTTTATTGTTATAAAAGTTTTTTATTTCACAATTATTTTCTGAGAATATCTGAATATCACTTCTGAATTCATATTTTCAAAACGTTTTGAAACAAATCGTTTGGTAATATAATATTTTATAGAAGTTGGGCCACCCATTTATACAAATCAACTCAAAACTTAATCTATAATAGTTCTATTGCATTAAATTAATTTGCATTTGTATGATAGTAAAATTATCTATACAGGTAATGGCTATTCATAGTATATACAATGCGGTAGAAGTCGTAGGTACTATAAATAAATTGATTCACCCTTCACCGTCGGCCGTAGTTCTTACACCACTTGAGCCCCGATTCAGAGAACCGAAAATAAATGCGATCGCCACGCACGCGTGTATAATATATTATGTCACCCGCAGTAGTCATTAAATTGAATGCTGTGTTTTATTCTCATCCCATAACAAAATAGCATCACGGACTTAACAACATGTTAATACATATTACGCGCTCCAGACGGATGATGAGGTCGATTGCTTTTACGATGATAAAATATGTATATTAAGAGGTTCGTGTATATATAGTAATATGTGCCTATATATTCAAGCAAAGAATTATTAAACTTCCAAAATGGGATTACATTTTACAACATTTTGTCCTTGTATATTATATCATTACTATGTACGCAGATGAATATATATATATATATATTAATGACCAGGGTTTGTTAATATTTGTTTATAAAAACTATTTAATCTTTAACATTAGTTTAATTCGTATAATTATACAAATTATGTATGTAATATATGTGTAATTGTACATATTGTATAAAAATGTTGTTATTTTAAATTATGCATCATGTTCAATTTTTGCATAATAATATCATACTCTTTATGATTTGATCGACACCGAAGATGAATGATATATTTTCTACAAGTCATATTGTTCTTGAATAAAATAATATATACTCCCAGCCGATCATCGTAACCGGTCGATTCTGTACACGCAACCGTTTAATCGTTTAGAATACGAGATTAAAACTAAGTCGCATTGACCGGAAGAGGCGTATAGTTTTACATTATCCAGTGTTGAAATCAAAATGATTTTTATCGAGTCGACTTGTTAGTTTCAAGAGTTCTGCAGTATAATAATAATATAGAATTTTAAATACAAACAATACAGGTGATCAAAATTCAATGTTACACTAGTTTTATCATATTAATATGCAAAATACAATTGAACGTATACAAATGTTGTGTTAAATAGTATGATCTAAAATTATTTGATAGATTTAAATCGTATGATGTCTTTTTTTTGGTGGGGAAGGGATATAATAAGAACCCCACATTTCCGTAAGCATCATATAAATGTATATTTTTTAATGAACTTCAGAGATCGAAAAAATTTTTAATGCAATACTCTTTAGCTGAGATCTAGGAGCTATAAAATATTTTTGACATTTGAATATCGTAACGATGATATAGTATTATGTGTTACCGGCAAAAATTTCAATCCAGCGTTGTATGAAACATCTAAGCCAAAAGTTCTATATTTATTTTGGAATTGGGCTGTAATTTCAATTATATTTAGCTGGTGGGCTATCTTATGAATAACACTTACTTACACCTCTATACATAGATTATAAATGATTAAATAAATAGGTATTATCATGAAAGTAGCAAAAGGTGGGCATAGAACAACTGACTCTGGTCGCTATTTTTACAATACTTTTAATAACAATTTACTAATATACAAATTATAAATTAATTAATATACAATATAATGTTGGTGGGCAAATTCAAATGCATTGATGGAGACTTAGTGGCCCGCGGGTCCGGGTGGTTATAAGTCCTAGGCGTTCTATTGAAATGCCATAAATGAACAGGATAAGTCAAACGTTCATACAAGTCAAAATGTCAAACCGATAAATGTTTGTGAATAAAAACATTATTCCATGCAGTTCAAAATATTGTCATGCATCAACTGCAGTGTATAAATGCTGCAATAAATTAATTAACAAATCAATTGAAATTGTGTAATTACCTGTTTTGATTAAATATACTTTTTAAACTTGACGATTTATCCATACATAACATATAGCATTGAAATTCTATTGAAATGCTAGGCATGATTTAAAATTGAATGAAATTAATAATTTAATACATTTTCAATTATATTATAAAAAGGGATTCTGTAATATATTGCCTGCATGGCTGCATTCAACACTTCGCCGTGGTAACTATATATTATACATTATAATGTATATTATACATGGCTGGTTAGACATCATGGGCTAATTATCAACAACCGCCTTCGAAATAAATCCTAAATCCGCGTTCATATATTAAAGGATTTAAAGCTATCGTTTCGGGGGTGCTCGCCCTATATTATTACGAACTTATTATATACACGCACGGCTACGAGGCGCACCGTACAGGCAACAGCGGGCGAGTAGGTACTACGACTACACAGCTATTGTACAATATGACGTGTATACCATATACCCATTGTTCGCGCGGCCGGGCTGAAGAAAAACCACTCGATTGTGCATCGATTAAACAATGTTCGATCATTATTATTCATATAAGTATCGCGTATGCTGCACGCGTAGGCATTATATATTAAAACGCTATTTATACTGTATCACGTGGTTGTTCGAAAAGCTTAAAACGTCAAATCGTGCGTAAACGTGTGTAAAAACGCGACGTTAAGTTTATGTCATTATCCAGCCAAAATAGCGAAATTGAACTGTTTTAAAAGAAAACATATCAAATGTTTGGGGAATAACTATAGATAATAAATAACTATAGTTCTTATTGGGTAACAGCCGAAAAATTATCATTATTATTATTATCACAAATGCCCCAACCTATGGCTCAAACCATACTACCTTACACAAATACTTAAAAATAAATACATTTGAAGAAACCGCCAAAATCTTTTGTAAATTAATCCGCTTTCGTCTGGCAAATCACTCAAATCCTTTAATAACCACTCTCAATTCCGACACCATCCCAAGGAACCTACCTCCCAAGCTAAAAAGGAAATGGTGCAGAGATCTAATGTAAATTAATTTAAATCCTAAATCAATCAAATATTCTAAATCGAGCATGTTATAGAGTGTCGTGTTATTGGGTGCTGCTTTTTCTCATGCGTGTCCAAGTCATCTAATATCGCCCGCACACTAACTCATCGTAATATAAAATTACAGATTATATGTTTTTAAAAATAAAAGTTAAAAAAAAAAGTTCTTATACTGATAAAATCAGACATCAGAAAATATACATAATACAGTACATAATAATTCGATAGGTAATACGTATAACTATGCCGTCTAAACATTCTAAACCCATACATAAATATTATGTAACAGAGTTTTCAATTTCTATTTTTGTTGTCCCTTTTAACTTCCTTAGAAATTGAATTTCGGAAAATCTTTTCTTGGTGGATCTTTACATCATAAAACAAAACTACAGACCAAATTTTATATTCATACATAGCTACAGCGGTTCCAGCTATAGGCGATTAATTACACCTTTTGACCCCCTAACTAAATAACCCCCTTTGAGGTTAAATTTTGGAAATCCGTTTTAATACTTATCTAGAGTACTGAGAAAGCCAATGTTAAATTTCAAGTTCATAACATTGTTCATTTTTGAGATGTAACTACTATTAGAAATCAATACCTTGAACACAAAAAAATGCTTAAAGTATGCACAGTTTTTATGTATATTGATATTTTAATTATTGAAATCAATTTTTGTTTGTTTATCAAATTTCAGTAAACTAAACTAAATTAAATAACACAAATAAATTATATCTTGCTGTTTTGGATTTCGTAACAATGTAAATTTCGTTTTTTCGGTATTTCAGTCTAGGTCGTTATTACATCGTATAGGTACTATATGATATGTGAATTTGCAGCAACTACGGAATTGTGTCTAATATGAAAAACTAAAAAAGTGCATACCTATTTTATGATTTCCATACACGCATATTATGGATGTACGATGTTTTATAAGTTTTATAATTACGCTACTGTGATATCAGTTAATGTTGAAAGATACTTTTCTCGTATAAAAATCTGATTTCTGTCAAATAATCGTTATGGTTTATATAATATATATGAAATTCGACTAAAATATCGGTTTACGTGTAATCATATTGTCAAGATGAAGTGACATAATAATATGATTGCACCAAGCCACACAGGATTACAAAATACTATACGCGTGTGCGTGTCGATTCTCGGTTCGGGGACTTTTGAAGAATAAAATAATGTACTCCCGCTGTTACAGGTCGGCTATTCATTCGTTCCACAATATATAAGCCTAATAATACAACTTTACGACAACAATTATCCATATACGCATACAGACTGGTGGTGGTGTGGTGACACAAAATATATTTATTTTAATATAGTAAAATATAAAGCCGCGAAAACTGCAGTGGTCACAGCGGTGTTCTGCTCAACGAGTCTGCACTCGTGGTTATCGCGGCGGGGGAAAAAAATATTAAAAATATAATAATAATAATATTTACACTACTCCCCGTGGACGACATAATACGAGTATATTACGATTTACGGGCCAATAAACTAAAACCAAAACGACCAAACTATGACCGCAAACTACACAATGTATAATATGTATTACGATATTATTGATAAAACAAAATAGTATAGTATATATATATATATATATATATATATATATATATATGGACATGCCATCTATGACGTTAAAAATATCAATTAGTTCCACAGCGGATGAGAATTAATGCAAAACTCTACAAACCATGTCACTGTAGAATTAATATAACAAATATGGATAAAAGTTTTCTCAGACTGTTATTATAATCATGATTGCTTTAATTTTAATTTTAAAAGGTGTACGCGTCGGGCTGGATCAAAATGGACCGTCAGTTTCCCATCCCTAGTACACATCATTAGACGTAAATCTGTAGTTAGATGTAGTTGTCACCCATTACTATATTATATTTATACGTTATACACCGTGATACTTTGGTCTTCATAGGGCAATTTTTTTATCATAATAATGTATGAATTATTGTAAAATATCAAATCGTTCACGACTTCGAATGCGTTAGTGATGTATGGATGAATCTGAAATCGATATTTGCATTGATTATTTAGTCAATTTGTTTTATTCAAATTTAAAACCAAAATATTTTTCCATGTGATTTTATAAATTGTTGATTAATATTGATGTACCAAAAAATGTATTAAATGTATGTAATAATATAAATTAAAATAATATAATAATATATGAACATGACTTAGGAGTAGGTACAGTTAAATATGATTTAATATTCAAAATTAAATTCTATAAATTTGCATATTAAACGATTCATAACAGTTAGTAGTATTACAAAAAAAAATTTAATAGAACAACTTGATATTTTCCGTTTGATTTTTTTTTTTTTTTTTTTAAAGAACCTTTGCTGATAAGCATTATGGTTCAACTGCTATATATTAAAATTACATTATAAATAAGATTTTTTTGAATTATATAATGATAAAATAACTTGCGGCTAATATAATTTAACAATTCATTATTAAGAATGATAATATTATAATAATCAAAATTAAAATATAAGCTAAAGATAAATAAAACAAAAGTATATGACGATATGACTGGGTAAGCAAACGTCCAATTAGTTCGTGAATTAGTAATTAATAGTATATGCGGAACTCTTGGTAAAAAAAAATATTAGAAATAAGGATATTAATGGATGGAGTTTAATTGTAATACGCACTGAGGTATTATATTAACAAAATGTTTTTAACACCACAACTCTGAGGTTGATGCGTGTGTAGCCACGTAGGTATAAAGTTCTCGGCACAAATATTGTTAAGTTCTTAGTTATGCTAGATTCTGAACGTTGGCCAATGCATGTATAGGTGTATGATTGCCCATTTTATTTTGATTTCTTCCTAAAATCGAAGCTGATATTTACCAGTCGTGCGAATTCGGTTTAAAAAATTTAACTCACCAAACCAAAATCTAATTCATGCAACACTACATATAACATTTCAGGAAGTTATAACTTGGAAAATATTTCGATCAAAATGATCTAACAACGTCATAGATAAGTTATACTTCATTTCATTAAGTTTCAATGTTTTGGTCGGAAAACACCTATAATTTCGGAAAATTAAAATTGATTTGTTGTGATATTTAATGAATTTTCAATTAAAGAAATATTAATTTAAAAACTAAATTCACAATGTACATAAAAAAAAAAAATAAACAAACGTAAATAATTAATAATAAAATTAATTTAAAAATAATCCTAACTGTTAAAGATTTGATTTCAAATGGAAATTTCACCACAATTGGTGGACGTTAATGATAATTGTTTTAGTATATTCTATTGTTAGGTATATTATAATTTATAATACCTACGTGTAGGTGAAATAAATCACCCGTGGTCACTGATGCCTATACTATTTTTGCACGGTTGTGCTAACAAATGATAAAAATACGATGAATTGATTTGTATATTTTGTTGAGTGTAAATATGTGAATACATTATTATTATCGATGAAATCATGCAAAACGCAGTACGCGTACATATAATATATTATATTGTATAATGCGTTATTGTTTTTATAGCCTGCGGTTTTGAGATTCGCATTGCATTACGCGTCGAACGTTTTTGTGCTTGCTCAATCACGGATCCCTGCAGCCTATAGTGCGTGTATATGCTTTCGCGTGTGTTATGTCTCCGTCTTACAAACGCAAGACACAACATAGTAAATCTGCGTTCAGTAGTTCAAATGATGTGTTATCAACTTTAATGTTAGCGTAAACTGACCTACTACCGAATAAACTATGTGTTTTGTTTATTGGTTTTTAACGGTGTTTACATTTTTAAGCGAGTAATGAGTATGTGAAACATTACTATTTAAAAAACTCATGACTCGCTTAAAAATTCAAATATCGTAAAAAACACCTACAAAGCACAGCCGATAATGTTCTTTCCGAGAAATTTGATAATAATCAAAAGGTAGGGTTACGCTATAATTGTAATGCTACTAATAATTCAGCATTTGAACTACTGAACGCAGACTTGCTATGTTGTGCGTTTGTAAGTGAGATACAACACAAAATGCGAGTGTGGCTGGTTCTTAATATAAAATGTACCATCGGAAAAAGACATTACCTACCGTAATTGTGTGTACGCATGCGATTGTTTTACGATGTTTAGAAAACCGCAACGGTGGCGCTTAATGTCTATTTGTTCAGCACAACCAACGGCCGATTATATAATATTTAATATATATAATGATTAAGCCGGTTGCACGATGATTTTCAAGTACCTATACATATATAATTGCCCTTTATACATACTTATAACCAGTGCAGCACCGGTGAAGCACTCTTCGTACTATACGTATAGTACCTAGTTGCAGCAGGAACCGGCTACGAGTTTCGACGTGAATGTATTTAAGTATTATATATATATATTTGTACAGTTCACGAGGTAACTTTATAGGTTAGTACCTACAATCGCGTGTTTGTACCGCCGGAGTTGTTCCTATTATGTTCATGTACACTACGGTATGTACGCCGCCGCCGGAGAGTTTTGCAATGTAAATACGAGCGGGCACTCGAGATTATATTTAATATTAAAAATGCAGCGGCATAAGCATAGGCTACCCACTCGGTTTACGTATATTATATTATGAAACGGTACCGCGATGGATCCCATTGTTTATCAAAAAACACGGCGGGGAATTGAATAGTGCCAGGCTACAGCAGAAAGTCTCGTATACACGCACGAGCGTCATGTCAGGATAATGTATCCTGGTAAAGGATTTATTCGTACACTGCGCGGCCCGCGATCCCACACATTTAAATACGCGCTTACACACATATCTGTATTTTTAAAAAAAAATCATATTTTAATGATATAAACAACTTGTTCACTTAATTTTTCTAGCAAGAGAGCGTCAGCCGTCAGTAAATTTATTATTATTATTATTTAATATTATATCTTATATCCGATAAATATAACGTATACTCTCCGGATCTCAAAACAGACTACGTAGTATTATATTATGTAGTTAATGTTATAGTAATTTTAAAAATTTATTGTACCTTGGTTTAAATCGGATTTTTAAGTTTCAAAAATTCAAAACCAACAGTTAAAACTACACTTATAAAGTGCGTTGAAATTTTTCGACATTGATTTCGCATTTATTCCAATAACACTCATTGTTTCAAGTATTATATGTAATAATGGACTTCAAATAATGGAATGTCCTAATGTACCGTGCAATAGTCAATACAATAGTAGATAATCTTTTCTATCTATTACTTATTTATTACTATTTAGTTATTTTTCAGGTGTATGTACACTTATAAACTTATTGCACAACATATATATATATATATTTACTATCGGAACGAGTCTACACTGAAAAGTATTTTTATGAACACGGTTAATTTCAAACCATTGTTATATAATTGTGAATTTGCGATCACTGCACGCGTATAATATAAAAATTTAAATATTCGATCGTATTTATTGTGGTGTACATTGCACGTACAGCAGTATATAGGTGATGTTTTACGGTATAAAAATGGTGTAATGACGGTTAAAAAGCGCCGGGTGGAATGTAGTAGTCGAGTAGTAAATATTAAATAACATGATAAATGCTATATGGTTTTGTATAAGAAAACAAAAGAAGCCACGGGGTGAGTTTCAACATTCCTAAACCCTCTTGACTAACCGTCATTGCGCTCGTATACAAATATAAAACCGTCTTATTTGATCGCAGAAGAATGGCATCATCGCTCCTTTTCCTGTCCCTCTTTTATATCTTCCTCCTACGATATGATATATACGCCTGCAGTATCCATTATATATATATATATATATATATATATATATATATATATATGTTGTGGTGCTCAGCGTTCGTCCTGTATAAACCATTGCCGTTTTCATTTCAAATCCACCACCGTATTTGTGGTATTCCCATTTCTCGCATAACATTTTATTTATTTATTTTTTTCACAAGAATGATTTTCCCGACGAAAATTGCTTTGCACAACAACTGCAATATTAAATCGCACAACAATGTTATATTCCAAATGAACTCGGGTTGTATATCACCGCTGCAGCAGTTGGCGGAATAATATAATGCGTTATTCGCCACACGATGATAATATTATTTATCGTCACTATTACTATTCACAAACGACCCACGCGCGTTTTGTTTCATTTTAAAATACCGTCGCGAATCGTGTGCGTGTGTGCTGCAAAGGAGTGGTATACTCGTAAGACAATCGACTTATTCTTCGACTCGCGGCTATATAAACTCATACTGCAAAGCGCCCGCGCCGCAACTCACGTCCTCTGTTCGTCGCGGGTCCTTTTTCTCTTGCAGTTATCCGTCTTGCGCGGTATACTTTTCCCGTCGTCCGCCGGCCGTCCATAACATCGCGGGCCGCCCGCCCTCTGCGTCGGTCTTCGTCGTCGTTGTCGCTAATGATGCGTACGTACGTACACGAGCTCTCCCCGTTTCCCATCTATGTTTGACGTCGTTTCTCGACGACGGTGGCAGCGATGTATATATATATATATATATATATATATAAGAAGAGAGTATAGTAGTCCCTAAAGGGAAATACGGGCGAAAAAAAAAAATGTTTTTACAAGGAACGTCGACGGTTGATGTGGTATAGACGGTTGGTGGTGGCGGTTACTGGGGGAGGTTGGATTTTGGAAGAGTACACGAGTACATCGCCGCTGTCTCCCAATACACTAAGCGGATCAACTGCACCGCCGCCGCTCGTACTATACATAATATAAGTACAGCACGTCTCGCTCCGCTAAAGGACTACTTACCGCTGCAGGGACGACGAGGAACGGCGCGAGTGGTCCGTGCACCGACATCCTCATCGTATACGTGTATGGCAGCTAGCATCTCTTCGACACACACACACATATATATATATATGTACAATATAAATAATCATAGACCGTTGCTGCTGATGGGGAAAAAAATATATTTTATTTCATTGTAGGGCTCCCGTGGCGGAAAATTATGCCTACTGCGCGGCCCATACACGTTAAAAACTTCCCGCTGCAAAGTATACATGCACAACATAATGTATACGCATGTTTATGTAAATTCATAATGAATACGCGTACGCATAATAGTGGATTTTAATATATTTTTCTTCGTTTTTGTTTTCCGTCGAGTATAGCTGCCGTTCTATAACACATATTAACATGTTATAACCTGACTGACTGAAGTTACGAGTATGCACGACATTTGTTGAGTAGTTTCGTTGTATGATGTACAGAGACCCACTAAATATTTTCCCAACCCCTAAAGAAGTTAAAAGGGGAAAAATGGGGTGTGAAAATTGAAAACGTTATTCTTAGGTAAGATTTTTTAACACAAGCAAACTAGACACGGGCGAAACCGGGCTATTCAGCTAGTTATTCAATACGTATAACACTGCCCCTTTCCTATTGTTATTATTATCGTTTCTTATTTGTGCTGCGGACCCTTCAAGAGTACGGCAATAACGACGACGGGGGTTTACCCTTGTGTTCCAACAATCCCCAAAAGTGTGATGACCCTGAAATGGATCTACATATTATACACGAAATCATATTATTAAATACTCGTATAATATATATTAGGTATAATAATATAATTATATTATATCTCCATCTCCATCTCCATCCCCGCCGGGCTATAAAAACGAGAACTACAGGAGTCGGAACGTGTTGTTCATGAGCTCAAATAGCAAAAAAAAAAAAAAGAAAAGAAAACAGTTATCCAAGCGGAGAAGAAAGATCATGTAAAATATTTACTTTGGATTACTGAATAACAAAATGAACATGAATAACACGTTTCTATATTGTTAACGTTTAAACAATATTTACATTTCACAGAAATATACGCTTAGTAAGTTCAGTGAATCTTCTATGAATAAATAATGAATTCTTAATTGAAAATCTGTAGGAAATATTTATTGTTTTCTGTTTTGCACTCAAAGATATGCCTGTAAACCAATTTTTCATTTTATAACTATAACAACAAACAATTTACAATATTATCTGTATTTTGTCGTAAAAAATAATTTAAATAGTTGTAAGTACTGAAATATCAGATAAACAATATTATAGACCATTATTGAATGTATTAGTTCTCTCATTAAGTATACGTATATAATAAATAATTTTTCATTGATATTCGCCGCAAACGAGTAAATTATAAGTATAATTTTATTTATTAATTAATCATAGATTTTTTATGAACAATATGATATAGGATGTTGTGTTTTTGATTTTATGTATGTTGTTTTTTATGTAATATTTTAATACGTCATAGTTGTTTTTTACATTTTAATGTATTTTTTTTTTTTTTTTTTAATCAATATCTAACTTAACCAACCGTATTTGTTACGTTTGTTGATTTGTTTTTGTAAATTTTGCAGTAAGGATCAACCATGTGTTGTTAGAGCAGACCTTATTCCGTTTTATGACCGTTGTATTTGGGCAATGCTTACTTTATTTTTTTCATTGACGAGTGTAAAGACACGCCAGCATAATATTATGTTATCTCGGGAGTTAATATTAATTTTCAGGCGCAGAGTGTAATTCTACGCATTTTATTACAGTTAATGTCATCTTATTTACAATAGTTGAATACTTATTTTTTTTCTTCTCTTCTCTCAGATTTTCTACTCTACATCGCACCCACTCACATCTCTCTTCTCGCTATGGTCACCCCTTAAAAAATATGTAGGTACTATAATATATAAACTATGTACACTACATGCATAACTTACCAAATAAATATGCGTTGTAAATAAATCGGAACCGAATGTGACGAGCAATAAACTTACGAGCGCGCATTATTGATGTCATTATACATTATGCACGTTGTATTATTATGTACGTGAGACGGTGCGCAGCGATATCGTTGTTCGGCGAAAACGTCCGCACGGCCTATTCGGAAGTGAAAACCCCATTATCATTTTTTTTTAGATTCTGAACGGAGTGATGGAATCTATTGGTTTTACAATAATGTGTGTGTTTTTTTTTTTTATTTTTATTTTTTTTTTTTTTTTTGTATCTGAGGACACGATTTTTGGTAGTAAAAATGCTTCGATTTTCTTAAACAGCAACTTTTCTGATAGGAAAGTGAATGTATATGGTACTTGGGTTAATCAAAAATCCAACTTTTTCAATACTTTTTTAAAAAATCGAAAAAAACGATAAAAAAATTACGAGAAAACGGGAAATTTTACGCAAAATCACGTTCTTACAAAATACATTTTTTTAAAATGCTCTAACTCAAAAACGAAAAACCGCAACAACATGAAATTTTCACCAAATCTTTATATTGGTGTTCTCTATACATAGTTAAGTTTTCAAAGTAATTTGACATATTTTGACTTATTTATAGACAATTTAAATTTTCGATTTTTGTAAAATTTTTTTTTTTAAACACCTATAAAATTTAATTGGCTGGCCGAAAACTCTTGAAAATGAATTAAAGGATTAAATATAAGTAATACTAATTGTAACTAAAAAATATCAGAGATGGTTTCACTCAAATTTTTTTTATAAGCCCATAAATTTCAAATTTGTATAAAATATGTTAAAATCGCGATAATTTGCAAGTTATTTTGTAGTTGAAAATTCATAAAAAATTTTCTGTTTATACTTTAGATTCAAAATTTTAACACTAGTTTGTCCATAAGCTTACCTTTAAAAATGTATAAAAAAATTCTACCAGACTTAAGAGGAAAAATTTTATTACTGTTTTAAATTTAAATTTTTACGAAATTGCATTAATATTCAATTTAAATATAAAATACTATATTATTATATACACAATTTAGACAAACATATTAACTCCGGTCAGAATCGTTATTCGTATACAATGATATCTATCATTGCATTCAAATTTAACAAATCCATTGTAATAATGACCTATCCTATATATGAGGTACACTCCACCCTCCCCACCCCCCACTGTACAGCAAAGCGAGGCTCACCCGTTCTTTTTTTTTTTTTTTTGCACTTCCGCCTTCTCGCCTGGTCGAGGCTTATGCGCCCGGAGAAGTTTATTTTTATATTTTAAATCTCTGCGACGGTTTACGTACACACACGCGCGCACACGGGGATTAGTCGGACAGCGGTTGGTTGTTCGCGCGAGAGTCGTGTGCGCGGACCTTGTGTGGCGTTTCACACGGCCCAAGAAGAGCGAGTCCTCCTCGCGGCCCGCGTGCATTCGATGGGAAACGTAACACGTTGTGTGTGCGGTTGAGCGTGCGTGTTTGTGCGAGTATAAAACCCTGCGTGTAGCAACGGCGTGTGCAGGGGAGTGGCAGGGGGTGATTTTTTCCGCGTGCCACGTAACCCGAGAACGGATCGCGAACGGCGGCAATATTATAATTATTATTATTATTATTATTATTATTATCATCCCGGTTGCGTTATGTACGAGTACACGCACGCACGAATCGCGTGACGATATTACGTATATTATATACCAACTACGGTAAGTTGTGCGCCGCCGCCGTCAAGATAGCAAATGGCAATGCGAATAAATTGTACGTGTATAATTTAATATGTATTGTCGTATTATTATCACGAGGGCTGGCGTATACGACTGGCGTCAAAACGCATGATATAATATACAATAATAATATATAATATAAATAATGTATCGTGACTGCAAGCGTAAGTGTACTATATTATACAATAATAATATGTACCTATACAAAACATGATGTGTAATTGGGACGGTCGTGCGCGGTGGTGGTTGTCACGAGAAACCTATAATGAGTAATGGGCGGTGGGGGGAGAGGAGAGAGCCAGGGGGGTGAACAAAATAACCCGACCGATAAAAGAGCTGACAGAAGTGACGTTATTTATAAAGACGCATATAATATAATGTACGTATGAGAATGAGAGGTAATATAAATGAGTGGACAAAAAAAAAAAAAAAAAAAAAACGGGGGGACAAAAACGCGTGAAACAACAACTGTTGTCGTTGGCGTGCTGGCAGTTGACACCTTATAATATGATGCTGCGCACGTTTATCGCTAATCTGTTGCAGGTCTCTTGCGTGCTTATTATATACATGTATACCTCATCCTGGACGTGCAGGTACCACGGCTCGCAGGACGGCACGAGGACCACACCTGTAGGAATCTCGGGTGACCGATGCACGGCGACGATGCGATGTCCTTGCCCGGGGAGACGTACATACAAAATGGCCGTCGCCGAAAGATTACGTTAACCCGTCCGGACTCGGATATCGCATCGTCTCGCGCGCCTACAACCGTATACATATACAAACGCTCACTCGTACACACACACACACACACACACACACACACACACACACACATGTGCACACACAGACGCACACACAGACGCACAGACAAGCTCACACGCTCACATGTAGTATAAGAAGATTACTGCGGTATCGTATGACGCGACCGGCTTCGATGTACACGTCCACTTGGTCGAGGAGACATTATAACGTACACGAGATGTTTTAATAATATTATATTATACGCGCATAATTATGTGTACACGAAAGCATACATACGTGTATGATAATTCGTCGTATTCGTCGGGTGCGCGTCGACGGTTAGCTGTGCATCACGTCATATTATGCCCATACCTACTTATATATACATTATACATATTCGACTTTATACTCAGCGATGGGTAGACACACCACGAATGCATTTTTAATAAAAAAAATCGACCTCATAAATCATACAAAACGTTTGCTTTTCGTACGAGTTCTACAACTAATTAGAAATAGGACTTTGCTTAAAATTGTAATAATTTTCAATTTATTATTTATTTCGTTCGTATCAATTATAAACGGGCATATAAAGGGCATTATATTCAACAATGGTACAATGAATGGCATAATACTTATTACATGACATGGGAAAACTTTATAAACTGGTCCGTGCGATTGCAGGAATTAAATATGATTCATAGAATACTAGTATGTAATTTTCGAGATTCAACTTGACGCCGCATCATATTATAATATACCGCTGGCACATGATGCCTTGAGTTCTCTCGTGACTTTTATCGACGCAGTTGAGCGAGTGTTGATCGTTTAAAAAGTGCTTAATCGTTATTAACAATAAATCATTACGATACACCATACTTATACAATATTATCTCGCACGGATACCAATAAATAATAAATAGCGACGCCGACGCGTACACTCGTTCGAATTACATTATTAATCGGATTGACCGATAGTATGTTACGGTGCTGGTCGGATTCCAGTGATGAAAATACTATAATATTGTTTAAAAACGAAACCGCGAACCTCGATAGTTTACATAAAACGTCGTCGGATTTCAAAATATTGCTGCAGTTTAGCATTATAGCAACAGCAGCAGATAACAATAATAATAATTGTATTATCATATTATCGTCGTTATTCGCGCGCGATAGACTTTGCCACCGCTATTGTTGTCCTCTTAAATCTGAAAACCGATATAATATGAATATACATACCGTCATACGCACACGCACGTACACAAATGTATAAATCAAACATCGTACGACGTGTAATATTATTATTATTACTATTATTATTATTATTATTATATAATAATATTCATATATAGAAATATAGATTATAGATAGCAACGTATCAACGAGTAATAGATATGCGGTAATCTGCTCGCGCGCGCGTTCCTTATTTTCTTGCCCGTTGTTGCCGTGATACATCCGAAAGGCGAACTCGAACATCATCGTCCCGCGAACGTGGGCGAGTGTATACCGCGGCCAGTAACGTACGGGAATAATGACAATAATATAAGCGCTTTTTTGTTGCATCGTTGTAGCGATTATAATGATGTAGTAAATCGTATGATCGATATGGTCAAAACAAAGATTCTATATATAATAACATTTGCTTATTTTTATAGAATATTGATGAAAGTAGCAGATTACAACTCAGTTGTGTACACATTTTTTTTTTAATGTAACGAGAATTTTGAACCCAAAATGTTACATTGCACAGTTTTACTTATTTTTAGAATTAAAATTCATTTTATAGCGATGTTTTTCCAGTATTGGTGCTATTATTTTTGCTTGTATATATTATGCGCATAAACTCTGATTGATTTACTTCGTGTTTTCCATAAATCTCGAAGTATAAAATATAATATTGTAGAAAAAAGGTTGAGGATAAAATGAAAAATCCATCATGTTTCCGTTTCAATTTTATAAAACTTTTAAATGTCTAATCGTCTTCAGAGAAAGAACCCGCCAACGTCAGTTTAAGTTTATAGTGAACAAAAAGCGCTATACGGAATCTATATTCAAAATCATAAATTCCATCGACGTTGTAATCCATCAGCTGTTAAATGTTAAAACAACAACAACTCATTTATTAAACCGGAATTCACACAGCACAAACGGCGTATTTACCAACCTAAAGAATCCGACGTCACGCAGACAACTCGTTATTATTATGATAAAATGTGTATAGTATAATATAAAGTTTTATAAGAATAATTACCGATTCATATACTGCACGATGGCATAGTTTTTTTCACAGCATAAAATTAAATATTACCTATACGAACCACGGCTAGACCGTGTGTTTGCGAGTTCTGAAATAACTTGCAATTGTTACGCGCGTTTTCGGTGAAATCAACCCTGCAATCGATTTCGTCAAAACGGGCGTGGTGCCCCACGCGAATTCGGTCGTTTTTTCTTGCGCGTACTCGGTTTTTTTCGCTTTTCACCGGCGTGCCTCTTTACACATAGAGAGAACCAGCCGACTCGTAGAATACATCTTATATACAAGACATTAGTTTTGGTCAATCTCAACTATATAGTATATAATATATATATATATATATAATGACGGTGCAACTCGTATGTATATGTATATTGTATAAACCAGAATACGAGTATATTATATAGATGTGATGTAAAGAAATAAATATACTTTTAATATATTATACATACATTTATTTAACTGTGCATGTCCGGTGGTTCGATTTATTACTAAAAGAAAAAAAAAAAAAAGATGTGTTCGTGTTTGATTTTCAAAAGCAATACACATACATAATCAAAAATCTTCAATTTTCATTTATACACACCTCACCGCGGTCATAACGTTTTCAAAGTCAGGTATACATTCAGTGTCCATGTCATAATGATTGTACAAAAAGTAAAAAAAAAAAATTGACCTAAAAATCTCTTATACAATGATTTAATCGTATTACACTGTGTATTGTGTGTACATATTATAATTCGCCACGAGCACACGTCGTCGTTCGCTATGTTCGTACATTCACTGCAGTCTGCAGATATACGCGCGTATATAGCACTAATATTATGGGTCCCTCCGTCTGAGCCGCGAGTACAAATTTCGGGGGGAATCGTCGTTGCCTTGTACATACACGTATACACTCTCATCCCCGCGACGCCATCACCACCCCGCACAGACCCCTGTATTTACCGAGAGACGGCGGCGTGTACATATAGTTTTATCACATCCGCACCCCACGGGAAAGTATGATGTGTACATGCGCTATTGCCACTATTACTGCTCCTATAATATTTTATTATATCGCACGCACAATGTGTAGAATATAATATATTATAATACATATACATATATATATATATATATATATATATATATATTCGTAAAACGCATACCCTCGAACAAAGTCACCGACGACGACGCCATATTATATATGTATATATATATATATATATATATATGGACGGGGGCAAACAGCACGTCCTCTGTTTATATATTATTATTATGTATACGTATAAATGTACACATATATGTATTTTTTTTTTCGGTTCGGACGTGTGTATATCATAATGCGCGTGCATGTGCGTATTACGTATTGTAAAATATAATAATATGGTATAAAGACATTATGTACGGTTATCAACATATATATATATATATATATTATATATAAATTGGCGTCGGGGTCCGGCACTCCGTCCCGGAACTCGACACCCCGGTGGCGGCGTATACTTACGTCGAAAACCATTAAATGGCATGCGCAAAAATAATACTATACATTTGAATTATTACATTACTACATTACACCGGGCGTTGTCGTCGGTTGCAAAATATATTCATAAATCGTTCTCGTAACGAAAATTTATACCGCAGCATAATATTATATACCTACTATATCACTGAGAGCGATTACAACTGTTCTGGCTAATCTATATACTATAATTATTACGGTGGAGCACCACGAGTTTCAAAATGATATATATTTGATTTTTTTTTTTCAAACAAGGGTATTATTAAGTTATTTGTGCAGTAAAAAAAAAAAAAACCTCCTAATGAAATAAAAGGTATAATTATGTGTTTGAAGTATTTGAAATATTTTGTGTTACTTTTGTCATTGGACAAAATTAATACGGTCACCTCCCCTTTTTGAAAACCAATCCAATTATAAACATCTAGTATTATAACAATTTGAAATATATATCCAAACAATAAGATTCTATTACGATTGTATTCCGAATGATGAAGTTTTCTGTGGTAACTAATAATTACGTATGCCATAATAATATACGAGTATACTCAACAGTAAAATTTGTGTATAATATATTATTAATATTAAAATAATATTATGTTTATTTTAAATGCATTGTAATCATTTCACGCAAATAAATAAATATCTTTTAAATCCATAGGATAAGTTTTTTTTGAATCGATCTAATCGCATTTTGTTATTTATAATTATAAGCATAAAAATAAATAAAAACACGCATGCAGTTGCAGCAATATATTGGCTCGCGCGCGCGTTTACTTCCATTATTAATATTATAATACTGTCATGTTTCAGACTTCAATCATCATCGGAATGTATGTATAGATGCATAGGTATAAATGTATAATTTAGGTATGGACATAATAATAATGAATCGATGATAAAAATCCTCGGCGTGATAGAGAAGTAGATTACGATGTTTATAATAACATTATATTTAAAAAAAAAAAAACATCTTAACGAATGCGTTGACCACCGCTATGTTTGTAATTATAGTTGGTACGTACAAGGACAATATATTCTAATGTGTTCAAAACTATAATAACTTATAAGTTCTAATCTTATTTTCAACGCAAATTGTTGTCTCTTGTTGCTTACGTTCTAAAAATCCTTAATCTACATATACACATAATATAGCCTCGCTGATCGGAGGCACGCACAACTATTACATCATTTCTTTCCAAACTCTTATCTACTTGTATACTGTTTGTCCTACAAATATATTTTGAAGTTTGCCCTCGACACACTCATAAGAATCACCATTCTGTTTATTTTTTTATTAATAAATTAATAAAAACTCTCGCGCGAATTATTAAATTAATAAATAAAAAAGCTAATCTTCGAAAATATATAAAAAAATTTCTACCGGACCAAAAGGAAAAAATTTTATGACCGTTTGAAATTTAAATTTTTACGAAATTGCATAAAATAGCGATTTATGGTCAAACGATTTTAAATATTTGTTATAATTCAAAAAGTATAAGTTGCAGAAACTTGAAATTTTCACCAGTTGTTAAGATAGGCATTTTCTTTATGTCATATTTTTTTTCAAAATATTATATTGATTTTTAAGCCACTTATAGGCATTTAAAAAATTCGAATTTTTTACATTTTTTTTAATAAAAATATCAATCTATATTCTATATAGTTCTATACGCATTGATCTAATGCGGTTTATTGTTTAATATTATGTTTTTCACGATTTGTCACGTTTCTTTGTTTTGTACAGATACTTGATCTAGTTACTAATAATTACTAACCAAAAGGATGGTTAAAAATAATAGGTGTAAATTTATTAATGGCTGTTGTGTAATTTTTTACTAAACGTAGATTTAAATAGATGATGTCTGTCGATTTTGATAATTAAAGTATTAAGAAATTATATGCATTTTAACTGTTAACTATGTAATAGCAGTCCTTAATACTATTACTATACCCAATATATTATTTCAAATAAACATAAATTTATAGTAGATGCATAACAATACCACCGCAGTGTATAATACCTATAATATCAGAATTAGATTATACGTCGACAAACAGTGGATCGGTTGAATAATAATTTTTCGTTTTCACAAACTAAAATTTTTGCCTACTTTATAGTGTACAAGTGTACGAGTGTAAAGAAATTGTCAATGAGGCTTATATTATGCTTTTGGTGGACCTTTACACTGTTGAGCTTATATTCACTTAAAAGCTCATTGCAGTTGAATAAACACCACTACGTCACAGCTTCGGGTAGATTTCGTTTAATCTGTACAACAAATTATATCTATGTACTTAATCTGTTGTATAAGAAGGGTATTATAATCATATCCACTACAGGTTTTGAGCTGTGGGAGAGTGCAATGTTATAGGTAATTATTTTCTCTACGCCGTAATCGTGCCCCCGATAAACTTCCCGATTCAACTGTCCGAGTTTATCAAATGCAAACACATATTGTACGTGAAACAATCGCGTGAAACACTGCAAATATTTGCGGAGACGGATGTTTATATAGTTATTAAAACAAGTATTTATTTGGACCCAAGATAAGACGTAGACGCGTATTTTAACTGATTACCCAGTAAAATGCTCATGAGTTCGTGTTCGCGATAAAAGTAGTTTTAAGAAAATATTATGTATGAACGTATCAATATAGCTTGGATATGTTACTGCAGTTATAATGGGACGAGGAAGAGATATAAAAATCGAGGAAGAATGAAATTTCGTGGAGTAAAATCTACAATATTAATTGTGTAGTCGACGAAATCTTGAATTGAAATATTTAATAACGTGAACAATAGTTTATTTATTTATATATATACATATATGCAAAGGAAGGTATAAAATCGAATAATTATATTCGTGAGTCGAAATAAAAATTTGAATTAGGTATCGGCTTTTGTTTTCAGTTTGCTCGGTAAAATCATAATATACCTATACGTTTTAAAAACAATACTGTAAGACAAAGTGTTTAAAAACATTTGAATTTAACTGTTTATCCTAGTTAAATTCTAATTGAATTTCGGTTACAATTATTTTTATGATACACATTTTATTCTTTAGGTCATGTATGCTTTTTCCTTCTAATATAATAGATAATTCCTTGAATAATTTTGATTTTTTTTTTCTATTCTCTTTCGGGTTACTCCCATTCACTTTTCATATTTATTTACTATTACAAAATTGCTGCTCATTTTGTATAACAAATGAGTTTGAGATGATCAACGACTGTTTATTTCGGTTAGTTTCAGTTTTTACTAAAAAATTCTGTTACTCTGTTACATATTTTGGACGGTTGCACGAGTAAAACTATTTTTAGGCTATTCTTGCCAAGAAATAATGTACTTCTTCGGTTCTTTCTAGAATAATAATTGCTTCGGGAAGAAAATAAAAATTGCTTTATAAGCTAAATAATCACTTTTACCAAGGTGTAAAATACTACATAGAATAGTATATGTACGGCAACTGGGCAAATAACTCAATAATAATTATGGACGTTCGTTAAATAAATACCATATAAAATTTACCAGATTTTAAAGACCCTGAAAAATGAGTGTATTATGATAATATGCAACTATACGCATCGAGTTCGAATCATGCAAAGGTATGATAAAAAAACGGACGACCAATCATTGTTTGGACTAAACAAAAAAAAAAAAAATATATATATAAAAAAAGTAGAAATCCTAGCCCCACGGTTATGGTGGCATACACGCGTGTGGGCCTATTAGTTGCGCGTGCACCGGTCGAAAGTCAAGTGTGTTGTGTACAATGTATGTACAGCCGTCGCCGCCGGGTTGTTTACACACAACACAGCACGCGCGCGCGCGCGCGCGCGCGAAACGGTCGCCGGCGGCGGTGGTTTGATGCGCGCGAGTGTGCACGGCGGTCCTCCGAAAACACAAACACGGGTCGGCAGCGGAAGCGGTGGTCCATTTTGGACGGTCTATCGATCTGTCGTGTCGTTGAGAGACCGAGAGGGAGTGTGCTGCGCACTTGCTCGGGTGTGTGTGTGTGTGTGTGTGTGTGTATGTGTGTATACTATATATGTGTACATAATGTATATGCTTTACGCGCATCTCGTCGCGTTTCCATTAAAAAACATTATCGCCGACGACGTAAATAGTTTTTATTTTCCCGCTCGCCAAACGACTCTTTTTCTCATATTATATATATACGTATGTATGTATGTATGTATGTATGTATGTATGTATGTACATTTACTCGATCGGTCTCACGCCCGGCCGTTTGCGTGCGCCACCGCGGCGGCGGCGGCGGTGGTGTATATATATATAATATGTACGCGTAAAACGACTACTACAACAACAACAACAACAACAACGACGACGACCGCGACGACGCAACGCACACACACACGCCGTGCAAGCTCACACACGCGTGCTACACACAGTTGTTTTAGTGTAGGTTTTTATTTATTCAGCGTATAGTCGCCGTCTCGTTTCTCCAAAACCACCACCTCCTCCCCACAACCTTGGCGCGTACGCGAAATTAGGGTCTTGTTCCTCCGCGCTCGCCGGGGTATTCGGACCGCCCGACATTGGTTAGCACTCTCCGCGCGCGTCGTAAACAACACGTGCTGATGCTTTTTTTTCCCGCGCGAGCGTGCACACACGCGCACACACGTGCAAACACGCGCACACACGCATTTGCGAACACGAGGACTTTTCCGTTTCCTCCTCCTCGTCGTCGTCCTCCTCCTCCTCGTCCCACGCAACCCCTTTCCCGTCCGCAGCACGGGGTGTTTGCGCGCACTCACCCACCGCCGCCGCCGCCCGTTCAATTAACCAGAACAAATGGAATCAGTTGCCGCCGCCGCCGCCGCCGTTAGCTAAACAAATAAACACGGCCGCCGACACCCTCGTCGTCGCGTCGTATATAGCACACAGCCGTCACTGACTTGCAGCGCGCGTTTAAAATATATAATATTATGAGCGAAGACGGCGAGCATTATATTATTATATAGTATGCGCACACACTTGTACACGCGCGCAATAACCATTACGACGGCCGAGGGAGGGTATACCACGCATTGTGTCCTCACGCATGATCCTGCCACCGCCGGCCGGGTCGGAGTCAGCTCGCGTGAAAAAGTTATATACGTGCCCCGTCACGGTCATAAAAACTACGCTCCTTGTTTTTGTGCACACACGCGCACTACAGCACACCACGTATTATGTTATTTGTATAATATTTCTCTCGTGAGTTTATCGTCGTTATGCGTTTACGGTATCTGTGTACTATTATGAGAGAACAAGTTCTGACTGACTGATTCATAATCAACGCACTCCAACTGGTATAACTATATGATAGCTAGTGATGTGACTAACTGCCATTTTCAGCATATGTTTTTGCATCATAGTCTAGGCGTACGGCGAAAAAAGGATATTTCGAAAATCGCATTTTCAACGCTCGATGACCGTTTGGACTGGAAAAACGGTCGAGAGATTCAAAAAACAACCTCCTCATTGCATTAAGCTATACGAGCGAACCCCTGCATTATACATACAATTGTACATGCGCGCAATATTCACGACCACGGCCAAAGGTGGGTACACGCATTGTGTTACCATATTATGTGACTACCCATCCTGGATCTTGCCGCCGCTCGGGGCGGACTACTCGCGTAAAAAAGTCATACGCGCCGCCGTCGCCGCGGTCGTACAAACTACGCTCCTTGTTTGTATACCTACACACACGGACTGCAGCGCACACAACGCCGCCATGAACAAATAAGTACATTTAATACACGCACACGCGTTAGGTTTGTACATACGCGTACGTGTATAATATGCTCTCGTGTGTTTATAACCCATGCGTTTACGGTGTCTGTGTAATATATTGTAAAAAAAAAAAAAACTACAAGCCCTGATAACTGACTGATTTATAATCATCGAACTGCAGCTATATAGAAACTATGTGATTGATAGTGACTTGACATTTTCAGGGTGTTTTCGCATCATACGTAGTCTAGGCGAAGGAAAGGATTTTTGTTGAGAACCGTATTTTCAAGGCTTGATGGCCGTTTGTACTCGAAAAACTATAACGCACACACTTGTATTCGCATTGTATTATAATAAATATATATGTACATACTGCACGATCCTTCCATCCTGTATCCTGCCACCGCCCGGGGCGCGACTGATCGTGTGTGTAGTGTGAAAAAGTACGCCGCGGTCGTATAAAAACTATACACTCCTTGTTTGTACATACACACGCGTTGCGCACACCACGCGTGAATAAATAAATATACACACGCGCGCTGTGTTTGTATATATTATATTATATATGATATGCCCTCGTGTGTTTATCGTCCATATATTTACGGTGTAATATATATATATATATCTGTTGTGCGCTGACAAATAAGGGTCGCCGTCATGTATATAATATGATATTGTCAATTTGACTGACGACGTCAATTTGAGACTAATCGGTATCAAAAAGCAAAAATATATTAAATACAAATTGTAGGGATATTTCGGTTTTGAGTTTACGCAATATTTTTTAAAATGCATCTTCAACAAAAATGATTTATTTACCATAAAAGAAGTTAACTAAAATCAATTGTTTTTTTTTCTTTTTACCGTACTTCTTGAAAACTTACTGCTTACTACTAATCACGATTCGTGGTATCAAAAAATGCCCGCGTCCAACGAATGCTATCCTTCCGTCTTTTACCACAAAAGTTTGCCCGGTAGGGCCTTACATTCTTGGAAACAGGCCCAACCGACAGACGTTGGCCTTTCGTCTACGATGGAAGTCCACCGTGATGGCCTAGGTCTTTTAGCTTTTTAGATACAAAAGAGCGACTGACATTCGATAGCGATTTCACGGTCTTTTATTAGAATAATTTCACGATTGCACATATTATAGTGTAGGCGTCAGTGGCGTGTTCAGAAGTGACCCTACCAAGCCTGTTCCGTCAAAGTTCACACAACACCCGTAATCCGGTTTTGTATACAGACTGCTTCTCGAAGCCGCAAATGTGCTCCGACGACTGTAGATTTATGAGAAATCGGGTATTTCAACGAGTTTAATTATTCTGTATAATATGTTAATCGTAGGCCACGATAGTCACCGAGTTTAGCATTTACCAGAAATTTCATAATTTTGAAAATATTTTTATTTTTTGTGTTCTGCACAAGTTCAGATATTAAGAGCTTAATGAATACGTTATTTAGACATTGTATTTTATTGTTGTATATCAACATATTAACCATCTTTAGAAATATATACCCTATACATTCCACTATAAATCATTTTTTCGAGAACAATGGACATTTATTTTACTTGTTTATTTATTTATAAGAAATTCAAACGGGCTAAGTCCAATAAATACAAAAAATGGACAAAAACCGTGTTGGTTCACATATTATATAGTTTATATACGTTATCTTATAGTTATACAAAACAAACTGACAGATAAGAAAATAAAGTTATATACATACAAATAGTAATCAAACATTATTTATATTATTATTAAGATATAGGTACATTAAAAGAGATAATATTATTACAAAAGAACAAATCAACATTATACTTGTTAACATAACCTTTTAACTTAGTATTGACATTGGTTGAAAGTTTGAATGACCAATATATCATTCCACCATATTTCCATATATTTACCTAATATTGGAATAAAAACAATGTCCCTACCGAATAAGAATAGGCAAGACTGCATCCATTGTAGCTCATATGAATTTATTCATATAAGCGTTAGGTTATTTCTAGTACATAGTATATTACCATAGGGGCCATCTGGAGGGAGGGGCTTTGAGGCCCTTTTAATATTAAAAATTTTTATTTTGAAAAAATTTATTTTGATTTTTTAAGTCTTAAATCCGTCATTTAATTACCTATTATACATAATTGTACACTGTATAGTACATTAAATGTTATTTGAAAAAATTGTTTTCTATAGTTTAAACAACAATTTATTCGTGTGTTCTCCATAGTAGATATTGGATACATCCGCTGGCCACAGAATATAATAATAATATTGGTTTAATGATAGTCTTACAAATAAGTAATTACAATGCAAATTTGCAATTTAAAATCGAAGATTTATATAATTATAATATAAATATATGCATAACAATCTAAATATTGTTATTTATTTTAGCGAAAATATTTTTTATTTTAATAGCATCTGATCATAATATTATATTAAATGTAAGAAAGTGGGTGAGAAGAAAAAAAAACATAAATACATTATGTTATATTATACTACACAAAGTTATATATATATATATATATAAATATATTGGTATATATTATAAGTGTATTAAAGGTATTTGATCAGGCGATGTGAGGGGCAGAGCCAGTGGCGTGGTGAAATGAATTATTTTATCGAGCAATTCATTTTTTGAATGAAACCATTGGTGGTAGTTCATAATTTTAAATATATCTACACATATTAATTGAATTTAAACAATTCAACTATAAAATAAAATTATCAAATTACAATGGAAAAAATACGTGGTATTGAGAGGGCCAACGACATTTAAAATTATCGAGCAACTGCCCTTCCAAATCACTTTCTAAATGTCACTGGACAAAGCCCCCCACGGGTCTATTTCATTTAAATATGTCAAGTCAAAAACTGAAATTGCACCTGTGTATATTGGATAATATTATAAATTGCGACGAATTCAGATAATGTTCATTCCTAGGAGCCATTGTTCACTTGACGATGGCAATGCTCGGAGAACACAATAAAAGGACGAGAAGGAATAAGACGGTCGAAACAATGTATTATGTTAGGTTATTTACACTATATTATTATTCCAAGTATAATATTAATCTGGCCGTGTATAGTTCGGGGCCAATCTCCGAGAAAATCGTCACGTCCGTAGGTAAGCTCGCATTTTGAAGTCGAAAACGTTGTAATGACTGCGGACCACAGACGTCTCACTATAATATATACCTATTGTCTTATATTTTAGCCGTTAATTTGTCGTTTTCCTATACCGATTTTGTGCCATAAACGAGGCCCAGAAATGTTTCGTTGAAATTGTCTCACGTACACGAATGGAATATTTATTGGGGAAATGAAACGATTTTCTGTTTAAAGATCTCGTGTTAAACCGAAATTTTCAGTGACATCTTCCAAGTAGGTATATAGGAACTATATTAGAGCGAAAGAAATAATGATTACATTGAAATCGAATAATTACGTACTACGTATTATTACAATGTATTTTTTCGAGGAAAAATAGACAATTCTTGTAATGCATTTTATTGACTATAAAACAGCTTATTTACAGAAGATTTAATTTGTAAAATACTAGAGTTATTTCTATACTTGTGTGTAGCGAAGTCTAATAAAATAGGGGGTTTTTATTTCTGAACAGTCTAAATCTCTAAACGTTCAATATTGTATTACATTTAAATAGTTATAGAAGTAGATTTGACTGATTATACATGAACTTGAATTTTGTTATTTATTGATTTTAAACAGGTTTTTTTTTTTTGTCAATTGCACACATTGTTATTTTTAATTTCACTATAGTTTTCTAGATATCTTCAGGATCCTGTTCAGAGTGATCGGATGCTTTAATATTATAATAAGGATAAAAATTTGTAAGCAATAAATTTAATTTTTAATTTTATGTTGAGACTTGTGTATACTAGGTCCGTATAAATTATTCAGCTCGAGATACAACAATGATATGATATTTAATTTTTATATTGCCTATGCATTATTATTTTTTATTATATATGTATAATAAAATCAAATATGACATAATAGTGAATGATACAATAGTGTTAAATACAATAATTTGTGCGCTACATTTGAAAATAATTATACCTGGGAAAGTGGGAAGACCAATTCATAATGATATTAACAATATGATATTTTATCTTATAGTTTAGCGGAAATAAAAGTTCATTTATAACAGTCAACAGTTAAGCAAACAATTATAATGGAATAAGGTTTTTTTTTTTTATATTTTTAATTCAGAATTTATACAATCTATACTAAAAAAAAGTACAATAAGCATAATGTATGTTTTTTTTTTTTTTGATAATAAGGTAATTTAAATAATGGATGTTGGGTTTATTAAAGAATAAAAAATGATACTATAACTTATGGTGTATTACATTTTTGTAAAACAACCATAGATAAATTACTTAAAAGCATTAATCAATAATATTACATTTTTTTTTCTGCATAAATGTTGTTACTGTGATAGCATATTTTAGCGCATATTTAGTGATATTACAGCATGTAATATTTATGCAATATCAAGTGTGCAAAACAACCCAAACTACAATATAAATTTATATATACTGTGATGTGCTTTATACATTATATATGCCAATATGCATATAGTCTAATATTGGTATGGAATAGGTGATTTCTATAGTTTAGAAGTACGGTTAGACTTAAATAAAAAAAAAAAAGGGATGGCATTTTTTCATGAACGATGAATCTCGGCCGACGCGCTCCCTCTCCACTACCCCCCCTCCCCGTCAAAGATTAATTAATTGCACTGTCAACTCTCAAATCGTGTGACGGCACATCAGACGTGTCACGTCACAACGGTGACGGCAGCTGGGAGTTTTCACATGCGCACACACGCACGCGCACACACACGCACATACGCACACACGCGCTCGTGTGCGACACATCACGGATTTTAAGCCGCACCGCAGTGTTTATTCGATAACGCCACCGTCGAACAGCAGGGCCACCGTCTTCTCCTCCCTCGCGTACAGTACCCCTCGTGGACGGAGGGATGGCATGTTTATACACGCGCGTGTATATATTATACGTTTATTGGTGAACGCATGCGTGGTGGTATAACGCTAAGGTTCGCTGGGTAGCCGTGAGTGGTAGTGGCGAGGTAAAGCAAACAGCAGTGAAAACAGTAAGACCGGTGTGTGAGTTTTTGCATGTGTATGTATGCATGTGTGTGCGTACGTATATTTGTGCGCGTGTGTGCGCGTGTGTGTGCGTGTGTGCATGTATGTGCGTGTGTGCGTGTGCGTGTGTGTGTGTGTGTTTGCACGGGTGTGTGTGTGTGTGCGTGAGCTTAAGGATAAAGGGATCGACGGGGTATGGGGGTGTGGTGGCCGTGCGCGGTGGCGAGCAGGATGGATTTAGGCGGTGTGGCTGGTGCGGCGCGCCATGAGTGATGGATGCTGGGGGCTACTGGTGGCTCACGTTCGGGGGTGGAAAGCAGCAGGGACGACGCGTTAACGGGAAGGGGGGCGGGCTTTGAGGTAGTCGGTCAGGGGTGCAGGGGAGGTTGGGCGTGCGCGCGTACGGCTAACGAAAGTTTTGGCGCTCTCCCGTGTACCGTGCTCGCACGTATGTGCATGTGTGGCGTCTGTTTGTGCGTGTGCCGTACATGAAGTACACACTGACACTTTGGCAACGATGGCGCCTAATTTATACATATATATTATATGTATCGTGTTCGTGTACGTATTGCAGAGGTGCGGGTGGGCCGCGCATGCCGCTTGCGCCGCCTAGTCGGCAGAAGACTACGCGACCGACGTGCGTACGCGCGTTTGCTTCGTATACGTTTGTGCGCGGTTGAGTAACGAAAAAATATATTACGAACGATCACGCCTCTCATCGTGCTTTTACTACACGCACACATATTCACATACGATTATAACGTACACATTTACAGTATAGACTCACGGGTATAAGGTTCGTCGGCCGCTTATTATAGACTCAATACCGCCTGGAACGGACGGGACGTGTTCAAATACTTTATAAAAAATTCAGTTGTAACACACTGAAATTTCATAAGAAAGAAAATAAACTTTTGTTTTGGATATTATTGCTTATTACTGGTTTCTAATCGTGCCATCAACTATGAATGTTCAATAAATTTTATCGGCAACAATATCAATGACGAAAGTGACGAATAGGTCTTGAGAGGTTGACTATGAGGTCTATGAGGTCTATGAGAGGTTGACTACGTATAACTGAATCACCATCAAACAAAACCACATTAAAGAGTATATACAAAACTAGACGTGTTAAGGAGAGCTATTGGTACATCACTGTGGTACTAATTTTGATGTACAATAAGACTACGAGTATAATATTTCCGGAATTATTGAAAACAAAAAAAAAGTAAAATTGAAACAAAATAAATACAGAGGCTCAATAGTGCACACATGATTTTTTTTCGGTGGGGGTTGTGCATATAATATATTATATAATATGGTAAAAAGTTAAATAGTATATAATAACTAAATACTTGAATAGATAATAAATAAAATAGTAATCATAATCTATAAACTTTTTAACTTATAAATCCAATAGGTACCAATTTTAAATAATTGATATTATCATGACACAATATCTACGACACTATCTAAACTATTTTGTCATGTATATTATGTCATAACAGCCATGAATCCCAGTATGCTGATAAATGTATAACTTGGCTAAAAACAATTTAATAAATTAAGACATTTTTTGGGGGGAGTGTGACCCCTTAACCACTCCTCTGTGTGCGCCACTGCAGAGGCTGTACTAGTATTGACTCATGGCTCGAAAAAAATAATATGATCATATTAAGATTTAAGGTCTTGCTGTTCACTCATTTCACTTATTTAAGAATATTATTGCTTTGATTTTTTTTTAATAACTATTGAAAAGTTACCATAAGAAAAAAAAACAGGATTTGAATTCACAATATATAGAGTATATAGTAATAAAATAGATAAATAAGATTATTAATATACGTATATCCTCGTGGATGTATCCGTTTATTGGATATTATTCAACTCATTATTATACTAACTTTATTGTCTCATATACGTCACTTTACTCATCTTATCTTATCATAATGTGTATACACATTACTCGTGGTATTATAACATCACAAGGCGATTCATTTCCTGCAGTTAATCTGGACGTGTCCAAGAAAATATGACTAATGATGTGTTATAATATATACATTTCATATAATTATTGAGAATTTTTACAAGGCTATTGTAGTACGAGGATCTAACACAACTTTGTTTCATTGTTGGATTAAATCTTATCTACACTTCTTCGCGTTTTTTGTTAACAATGTCTAATAACACGAATATTCCGAATTTTTTCTTGGTTATGAAATTTTACGCGAAGAAAAGTAGATAAGATTTAACATGATTTTAACATGAGTCATATATTTAATATGACTCACATTAAAATCGGGTACACTATAATATTATAATATAAAAATTACAGTCTATGAATGAATTGTAAGGTTATTTTTGTATAATATTATTACAAAATCCAATTCATACGTCCAATTACGTACAATTATATACAATAGTATTCTAATTAAATTAATTTTTTTCTTTCATTTTCTATAACACAACAGACGATGCTTGTTGAATAGGCGCCTGAAATAAAAATAATTAATGATTTTATAATTTTAAAACAAATAAAAAACGTCTGATATGTCAAGGTTTGATGCACTTATATTTTGATGCGAGTGTACTTGTTATGGATTGACAGCCTGCGCCCTTGATTTTTTTTTTTTCTGTATAATATTATGATTAACACGATTTCATATATTATCTGCAACAATGCCCTTCACCTCCCCGGATGGCTAACAAGTTCAAATCGGATTCCGTACATACTACTCTAATACAATATAACGTCAAATGTACAATATCATCGTTTCGTCCACCCCAACACAATGTATAGAATACGTGTCAGTATCATGTTTATATTTTATTACGTCCGCACATATGCCTCCCTATCCGGTCGTCTGCCCCACGGACGCCGCGATTAATTTGTTTCTCACGAATCACTTAAAAATATATTATTATATCATTATCCAGTTATGTACGCCGACGATAATACGCGGGTCATTGATTCCGGCCCGCGGGGGATAGATTTTTGTTTTCTTTCCTTCCCCCCCCCTCTCTCTCTCTCTCTGTCCCTCTCTTCCACAGTCGTCCCCCTCTTCTACAGTGTTTCAGTGTTTCCTCCCCTTCCCCCGTCCCATCACCCTCCTTCTATAACTCATTCGTTGTCTTCTCGCCGTCGTCCTTAACATTCATCCTCTCCCTCCCCCTCCCCTGCACTAGTGTGGCGACACTATCATCGCGCGCGGTTCTTATAATTTTATATATCGGATTTGCACATAAGCGCGCACGCGGGGCAATCGCCGCGGCCCGCACTATCCCATTCCAAACCCGTGGTCGGTGGTGGGGCGCTGCAGGAGGAAGACAATGATGAAATTATCCGGCTCGTCGGTTGTTTGTAAATACTTTCGCTGGCGCGAGCTAAGTATATTATTATATTTATATACCTATTATCGCGGGACACCGGAAGGGCTCGTCGCGCGACCCCCGCGCGTCCAAACGACATCATATCGTCGTCACCCCGCGTTTTTCGCCCGAAGAGTATTTCCGTTTTCTTTTTTCACCCTCACGTCGATTTCGATAATTTGTTTATCCGTTTTTCACCGCGTGCCGTCAATTGATCTGTCGATTACGTGCGATATCCAGCGACGAGAGAAAAAATGAACATAACAACATCGCCGCGAAAATATTATACTCGCTTGAGAAATGCAGCCGAGAGTGATTCCGGTGAAAAGTCTTCAACTCGTTTTAATAACGTCGAAATCGACGGGAAGAACTTTACTCACTCTCTTTTTTTTCTTTTTCACTCTCTCTCTCTCTCTCTCTCTCTCCCTCTCTCTCTCCCTCTCTATTTTCGAGGTATCAAACCGAATTTACTACGACGTCTCGAAACCCGGGTACGCACCGAGACGTCGTGACAAATTGCCGAAGCGTAAAAAGAGTTGTTAACCATATGGGTACTGAGAAGAAAAAAATGGTATTTTAGTTTAAATTTTGTGCACAAAGTGCTCGGTAGACATGAAACTATAACTTAATACAATAATTAAAGAAACAAGACGTATTAATCAAAAATCAGTCTATAAGTCCATACGTCGGACATGATGTCACTTTATTTTAATGAGATTATTTGTATCATTTATACTATTCTACAAGCACTTAATAATTGATAGAAATCGATTTTGTTCCGACCAAATACAGTTTTTATAATAATCATGTTATTACTTATGTACTGAAAAAATGAACCCACTGCACATAATTGTCTTGTTCGCGAGATCACGTTGGAGTGTGTGTTACTCCATGTTTTTGACGACCACTTTTCATAATAATAATTAATACACTAATGAGAATATATCTTTTATACATCTTCTTTTTATAGCATTGTTATTATTATTATTTTTATTGCTACCTATATTTCCTATTCTTTACTTAAACGTCAAATGCATTACCTATTAGGTGTATTCAAAGGTCACCGCCCGTTTATTGTTAATAAATAAATAAAATGGAATTTGTACCCGCGGAGTTGTTCCGACGACAAGAGACCGAGAGATTTACATCATTGCACGGTTACATACAATCTTAATACTATTGACTGTCTGGCAATTGAATTATTGTTATTTAATTATGCGTATACTATTATTGTTCAGCACGTACACTTTGTGCAATTAAATGAGATGATATCGGTGACGGATGCAGTTCCGGGCTTGGGTAAGTGGGGTAACGCTGTGGAGGCGACCGTGGAACGACGTGTTGAGGGAATTCACGTGAATAGCGTATAGTCATAGTGCGTACGTACCCGTCCCGATATGTATTATGACGTGTTAATGATGATAACATTCATATTGTATAATAATAAAACCAAGAGAAACATAAAGAAAAATTAATCAAATATCGGGGCCATGTAAACATTCACGGGTACAAGGTTGATAGTGATTCCCGGGGAAAATAGGAATGAAACTCAAGTTGGGTGGCCGTGCGTGTGCGTATGTAAATATATAAAAATATCCACCGTGCGGCAGGGTGCGTTTTCCGAAAGTTTTCGAAAAACGATACCAAACGAGGAACACTATAATAAGCAGCGGCGGGCGGCAGAAGTGACGTACGAATAATGCGTTTGAACGTCGTCGTTCGCAAAATCTGCAGTTGCGATCGTCAGGGCTGAATTGTTGCGGTGTCGAAATGAATGTCTGTCTATATTGTTTATCGAAGTGTCCAGGCTTGTTTTACAGGGAATCAGACGTGAACCGTGGTTATCGTTTGAACAAATTATCGCACGGCTGAGGAAATCAGAAATCGATCCTCCAGTAAAAATGCTTTATTATTATTTTATTATGATAAAATAATAGATGTGGTGAGTTTCCGGTGCACGCGATGGAACGTTGACGAGTACTTTTTAAACCACTATCAGAAAAGTTATAATTTTTGGAAACTAATACTGTTGACTAAAGGAAACCGACGTAACATTTTACAAAACTATACACTTTCTTTTGTTTCAATGTAAGCGGCATCGCAGAGGACATGTCGATAACTGACAATAACTACAATGATAATAACAGCACTACCACAACGAAAATGATATATCATTTTTACATAAACCGTAAACATTATGTACAAATGTGTCGTAATTTAATTATAAATAAATATATGTATATGTATATATATAGCAAAGTATAATGTATCACAATCAAATAGAATAATTATTTTATCTGATATTATATGCATTCTTTCTTAAGAATGTAATTTAACGTAAAATAATATGGTACAATACTACATACGAGGTGCATGATAAGGTGTGTGATCTATATTGATTATGGTATCTTGATATTCATACGTACAGTTGTAGAAAATATTTTAATCTATTTTATAGAATTATTATTTAACATACATTTTATACGTATTTGATATTTTAATGGTTTACCGTGCCGAGCTGAGATTACCGTCCTGGTATTGTCCTCCGAAATATTGTACCTATGTGCGTATACGTATATAATATGAATAATGTGAAACATTGTAATGATGACGTTGTCTTCGCGGTATACGACAGATGGTCTATAATATGAAATGCGTTTTATTTCATACATTCTATAACATGTTATATGAAATAAACTATTGATGTATGCTTTGTCATTACCATACAATGCAAGTAGAGATCGAAAAATACATTTCGGTTGTGATAATAGCTATATGCATACCGATTTAACCTTCTCTAATAAATTGCCTTTTTTTCTTCTAGATTGATCTCACCCGTGCTTCTATAATAGCAGCGCTGTCAAGTCGAAGAAACCAAAACGTAGGTACGTGCATGTACAACAATTTTGCAATGTTATATATATACATGGCTTAGTATAATAGTCGTATATATATAATTTTACTTATTCGTATGAATATTTTCTTAAACGGCCGATGTAATTGTGTAAATACATCATACATAGTTTTTAGTGACTTCGCGGTAAAACAAACCTTATACATTTTATGCAGGGTATGCGACGTTTAATACATTATGCGTGGTATTTAAATGCATATTGTTCCGTTCGATATAGACTGTGCGTACATCATTTATCATAATATGGTCGTACATTAAAATAGATTTTTTTTTTTCTAGTTTTGAACGTATCACGAACCCAATCTGGGATACCTAATCACAAAATTTTATCGAATTTGTATGATTTTGAAAATAATCTTATATTGGTGAATGCATGCATTCGGGTGAAGAAAGTCAGCTTTATTTCTGGTAAATTTCATGAAATCTGTTGAATTTTAATTTAGAAAAAAAAAAAACGATTTTCCCACCATCATTTGAGTATGAAATCACCAAATCAATAGGTAAAATAAATACTTGGATTGGTGAGTTTGGAAAGTTAAATAATACCCATTGGATATTCATTGGTATAAATTGGTAACTCAACATTGTAATAACTAATATTATTTAACTTTTCAAACTCACCAACCCAAGTATAATTTCACCTATTGATTTGGCATTACATCTTAGTTCTACGCAAGTATCATACTCAAATAATGATGGGAAAATAATTTTTTCAAAATTCAAATTCAATAATGCTTAGACTGAAAAAACAAATTGAAAACAGTTAATAATATATTTTAAGACTAGAAAATCAAAGTAAGTTTAAATTGATATAGCTGCAACTATAATTTATCAGTTATCAGTGTTCCAAATTTGAATTGTTGTCACCAGTTAAATACAACGAATCAGAGCTAGCGATTTGGTGATGGGTCTCTAGCAATGTATGGTATGCTTATACGCCTCCCGGTTTCTCGGTTAATTCAGAAAAAAAAAAACAGGTACCCTATTAATAATGCAAAACATAAATCATATATTATAAAATAACCCTGGTAGAGAGTGATTATTATGCTGAATGGTTCTAAATAATAACAATCAATAAGACATTGTGTTCATACTAAAATATACCTAATAATCTATATTATTATTATTATAACGGTACATAAGCGATTTCCAGTGATCGCGAGTGATAAGTATCAATACTTAATACTTGCCCCAAACGTGGTCAAGGATTTAAAAATCTATTTATTTTCTTATCTGTCTGTCATTGTTCAGTGTGCGTATATATAAAATAAACGCGTATTATATATTTATATTACGATTCAAGGTAGGTGGAGGAGGTACTATACAACGATTATTCTACTACGGGTATAGCCGTACTTACCGTTTGCCGCGCGCCATCTTATAATATGTGGAATTGTAATAATACCTACCTGTAACGTTTTAAAATGTTCGTGAAACATAAAAGCGTATACCAACATAATAATATCATTTAACAATATATAACGATGTATAAAAGTATTATACATAGTATTCGTAATTTCGTGAACCATATTAGTGTAAGTTATTTTACATTAACTTTGCTTTAGCAATAAATCAGATTACATTATTTCGATGTGAATTCTACGTTTATGTACTGCAGCTATTTCGTTTAATATATATGTAATGTATTTCAGGCCCTTGGTCGAAATTTTTTTAATCACATTCTTCTATAGGTGCATTTATCTTTTTTTAAATGATATCCCGTATGAAAACAAAAAAAGAGTACGTATCATGTTATATCAGTGGTGGCCAAACTACGGCCCGCGGGCCAACTCCAGCCCGCCATCATTTAATATCTGGCCCGCGAAAGTATTCTATACGTAAGGGTAGAAAGGATATTTTGTATAATTTATATTTATTTTTTTATTTGTAGTTGTAATTTAGTACCTATAGATTAAATAAAGCTGTTAAATTAATTTATTTAAAAATAATTTTTGAAAGTAGGTAGGTATAAACCGATATAATTTTGTCATTTGTTCATAAGTTAAGTATTAAATAAAGCCATTAAAATTAGTGAGTAAAATAAAAGTCGTTAAATATTTAATTATATACCTATACGGCTATACCTAAAATGCTGACGACTTTAAAGTTTAAAGTAAAACATTTTTTATGGCCCGCGGTAAAAAGAAGTTTTTTCGTTATGGCTCTTGGTAAAAAAAGTTTGGCCACCACTTTGTTATATCATATAAAATAACAACATTTACTAAAGGTTCTTAAATTTTAATAATTTTAGAGAGCGATCAGGTTTATAATGTTGCTATACAAAGTTATTAAATAAATAAAATATATAGGTATCTCTTGTATACAAGGTAAATATTTTATCACAATATCCAAGTTTTGGCAGTGTGTTTGATACCACCGAATTCATTGTCTCATAATATTAACCTGCAGAATATAATACAAAAACATTATAGTTAAATAACATATAATATTTTAATATAGTCTGTGGTTAAATTATGTTTTATTTATCAATCATATATCACAATAACATTACAATTAATACAATTTCCATAGTAGATTTACAAATAAATTATTAAAATTTATTTAAACATAAAATTGGAAATAGTTTATAACAGTCATTTAGATAATAACATACACTTTTGGACACAATCAAATTGATTACATCTTCATTATTTATATTAGCTAGTACATTTTTTGCAATACTCATTGACAGAATGTTGTTTTTTTTTTTTTAGTACGGATAATCTATTGTGTTAGGTATGGAGTGAACTCAAACGATTTCATTCAAAACGTTATACGTTTACATAACTGTTAAAGTATGCAAATATAATTTTAATAATTTTCATAAGCTATAGCTTATTAGAATATACATGTAGAATTATTAAATTATACTATGATCATGTTTTATTCCACTGTATTAAGCACTAGTTTTCATTCATTCATAAAAAAAATAAATACATTTTAAGGTATGGACCATAAATGCATTTGTTCATAGTAAATATAATATTCTGAAAACCATAAAATGTTTACCGTTTTAAAAGAGCTAAAAATTTATAATAAAAGTATTCTTTTCGAATCTCTTTGTATAATGTACCTACATTTGTATAAAAAAACATGCTATACATATAAAGTTGTAATTTATCTACATGGTATAGTCTGTATATAGGGACTTAAAATTATATTTATATATAATTACAATATACGCAACCAATAAACTGAATAAACAAAGGTAGCTCGTTTATATTTATAAAACACACGAAATTCTAACTTAATAGAGATGCACCGTTCCGCAATGTGAAGTGATTTCGAGGGATAAAATCCGATTTAAAACCCTTTTACGTGTTGTGCCGCTAATGCTGCTGCACCAGCCCCTTGTGATTATACACGTTTAATTGCTGTTCTCGCAATCCGTGTAATATTATAATACATACATCAGAAACTTATATACTTACATCAACCTTATACCTGTATTACAACTATACATAGTATAGCTAGGTACAATAAATCCAATACTAATACTATAATTAATATACTAGGTATAATACTTTTTAATTGGAACATTACTTAAATACTGGATATAATAACGTTTACACTCCAATAGTATATTATTATATTGCTTTTCTACCCCATATTTTGGTAAATTACTGTGATTTCCGAAAAACTTTCAAAATAAACTCATAACCGGTCTCCTATGATATTCGGTCACAAACATCACCATACAGTGTTGGTCTATGATTAATAACTATACTGGCCCGTATAATGTATATGTTTGCTGTGAAACAATTTGAAGATATTAATGTATGTTTCTAAGTTTCCCAGTATTATCATCCAGTAAAACGTCGGCCCAAGCTTAATATTACCATCTAAATCGCTGAATAGAATCCATATTTACTACGGATTATTATTTTGTAAAGTTTAATTTTTCGAACATGGTGATTGTCGATAGACATTGTATACGCGTTTGTATACATATGGAATTAGGCGATAATAGCGTACCTATATATATATATCATATAGACAATTAAGTACTTACAGCTAATATGAATATATGAAAAATAAAAATATCAACTTATAAGACCGTGGCGTGGACAAGCGTATTTTAAGCGTCGCGCGTCGTTGGAATGGTGATTGAATACGAATAAGATTTAAGTGCCATGTGTAACCATAGACATCTTCGGACAGAGCGCGAATATAATTTTAAATTTTTTGAATTTGGAAGGACTCGGCTGAATTAATTTTTACTACAAACATAACTACTGGTTATTTCCCACGCAGGTTTATTTTTCGTATTTGATTAGTTTTAATTTTGGTCTCGAGGCTTGACTATGTGAGTCCTGAAAATAGCTAATAATAACAATACAATACTGACAATACTGTAGCCCCGTCGCCGCCACAATCACTAATAAATCGTAGGAGCTGATATTTTCAAATGATGTAGTCATTGTAAAGGTATGTTTTGTGATAAGTCTGCAAGACTATAATTATATTGTATAAATAGAAATTTGCCATCTGCCGTGAAATGATATATATTTATACGATTATATAATATATAGACATATTCAAAATCAACGGTTGTGCGACCAACTCTCCTACCCCCTGATCCCATCGTCAGACACATACAAACTATTAAATGCTTCAAATATTCGCATAATAAAATATGCTGCAGTCATTTCAGCACTGTACACAGCAATTTAGTGGCGACACAATACGGTGTTTCATGAGGTCTCGTGCCCTTCATGGCCTCGTGCCCAATCGGATGGTGGTATCCTTTGGCTCTTGGGATTTGGTTACTGATAGCTGAGGAAGATATTTGATTAGGATGATTAAGACACGGTTCAAGGTCTACGATATACTAGAAAGCTTAATATGCTTCTTAACTGTGAAAAAGATATTGACTACTATAGACTGCAATCGATAGGTTTGCTGCTACAACCGATTTCTTAAATGACAGCTTGATTTTAAAATAACAATATAAAAATATATTTATAATGATATTTATTTATATTATATGTGTATTTATTTTTCTTATTTCGAGTTGTTTACGTAATGTTTTAATTGTATTGAAAATTTGGTTAATATCTCTTATAGCAGTGTTTCTCAACTTGTGGAAACCTCATAGGTGGTACGCGAAGAAAATCTTCCTTCATAAAATAATATATTGGAATGAATCATTATTAACAATTAAATATTATTTAATAAATAACATTTAATAGTGATTTAAGACTTAAAGTAATCAATATAGAGCCGGGTGTTGACGCCATCGTCCATTCAAAATAACACCAACCGTCACATTGAATTAAACCATAATACTTATAACAATAATTGTATATGTTTAATTTAATTTGGTATCTTTTTGTGCATTAAATACGTATTATGTGCCATAATTTTTGTAGTTTCTAATAAAATAAAATTATGTACATATAAAATAAACGTATATTAATAAACCAAAAAATATGTCAGGTGGTACGTAAAAATGTTCCAACTGTGTAGGTGGTACCCGAATACAAAAAGGTTGAGAATCGCTGTCTTACAGCATTGTATACAGTATATTAATTGGTACACAAATTTACGCAAACGTAATACAAGTAATAATGATATAAAGCTCCCAAAAGTACTGTCAGGCAAAGCCTCCCACTGGTTTATTTGATACAACTGAGGTGGTGGTAGTTGTAGTAAAATGTTTACTGCTGTCTGATGGTTGAAAAGTATTCGCGCGCCGCCACTGCACAGCATATTTATAATTATAATATAGACAGTACTCGACTTGGGGGACGCAGGGGGACGGAGTTCCCTAACTAATTATTTAGAAATTTCAGCGTAACCCTACTTTTATTTTTAAGGGAACGCACGAAACGCTACAACAATATGAAATTTTTATCAAAATGCACGTTTGTTATTATATTTTGTTTTATAAGTTAAAAATATAATATACCTACAATAAAATATTTACGGTAATTTTTATTTTATAATTTGATTATTCATAAAATATATTGTTTACGTGATTTAAAGAGGGGCATTAGGGGGTGTGGGGGTGTAGCCCCCAAGGCTTGATAACGTTTAACAAGTGATAGGAACGCTCTTTTTTAAAAGTTAACAGAGTCCCCCTACATTATTTTTGCCAAATCGAGCACTGAATCAGTGGCCACACCCAGGGGAGGGCTTTGGGGCTAAAGCCCCCCCCCCCAAAAAAAATATACTTTTCACTAAATTATACAATATTATAGCATATTTTCACTAATATAGTACTACAATGATGATTAATTAAACATATAATTAAACATATAATAATAATAGTAAAAAAATTACCATTTATAATTTGTGGTAATTATTTACTTATGCGTAAAGAAAATAGGAAAATGTTTAAGCCCCCCCCCTAAACAAAAATCCTGGGTGCACGCCTGCACTGAATACACCTAGATGATACTCGTTGACCGTTGACAGGGTGGCGTGACGTGTAGAGCGGACACCGTTGTGTCTATGTTTATAATACGTGCTGTACTGCAGACGATTACTGTTTTAGATCGTCGAGAGGGATGAAAGACGCGACCGATTCTTTTTTTTTCCCTATGTATTTTATATATATATTTATAATAGCCGATTCTTCGTCGGTGCAGATTATCCGATTACCGGCGTATGTGCGCACCGGGATAATAACGTACAATATAATATGCACAATAAACGAGGTCTGTACAGTTCGCGGGACCCGTGCCGCGTATCGTGTCGTTATCGGCGTAATGCAATCGTTTACATAGCGCGTGCGCGCGGGGGCAATTAGACGCGCGCGCGTAGAGCTTCGAATCGTGTTCCTCTCGATTGTAGATCGTAGTAGGTACTATTATCATCATTATCATCGTTGTTATTATTATTATTCCGACAAACGAGCGTACCGCACGTACGTATACCTACCGTCCAAAATGCTGCCCGCGAGACGAGAGCCGGGAGATCGATGACGGAGATAGCGTGGGAGAGATGAATGAGCGATCGAGTGGGTGCGCGTAAAGGCGATCGCGCATTAACAACATTACACAACCATCGTGTACCTGTGCACAAACGGCGACTAAAAACTCGGGTGCACCTACTAATTATATTATGATGTATAACGCACAAGGCGCCTCCTGCAGCACGGCTGTATTGTGCTCTCGTCAGTAGTCGTCGTCGTCATTATAATATTATCGGATTATTATTGCGCTGTAAACGATCGCGCGGGGCTGCCGGATAATAACAAGCACGGGTAATGGTCCTCTTTTAAAAGCGCGCACGGAGCATCATGGTAATCATTAAGATCGAACGGCTGGCGGTAAATCTGCACGCGCGCACGCAACGTCAGGACCGTGTTTCAACGTACAAGCACTGTTATATCGTATAAGTATATATTATATATCTGTATAATATATACGTATACCCTTGTGCGGATTTAATTACACGCAAAAGCCGTAAACGGGGGGGTATGGACGGACGAGTGGGCGTGTATACGCAGGTGTGCACCACTTATAACGTATACGATATACGTAATAATATAATGCGTATATTATAATAATATGTATATACGAACCTACACGTTTATTCGTATGTACACGTATACACACATTATATCACTCTTTATATTATTATTATTATTATTATTATGTATATACCTTGTATGTTTGTAGTATGCGCGTATTATATACATATGTACACGATCCCGATGTATACGCGAATTTATGATGTACGCGACGTGTATATCAGGTACACATACACATACAGAAAGTATACGCGCGTATATTACACCGTCGTCGGCCCTTTGTGTTTTATCAACCCAACGCGCGGGCTCCGATCGTATATATATATATATATATATATTTACATCTTTTCTTATGTACGGATATTGTTATTACGCACTCAATACTTATATGTACATACGTACGTATAAGATTGTACAGTGGTATTAATATTATAATATGCACTGTGTAATACTGGCCCTGTCCCTGTACACGTATAAAGATAATAATATACCCGTTGCGATGTTTCGTGCATGATAATGATGATAATCACGTTCGGTTAGTCTTATATACGTATATACGACTGACTGCAGTAAAATGTCGTTCATCATTAATTAATAATCATTCAACTTTCACGTTTCGGTAAAATCGTTTTATTTTCATCAATCGCGGGACTTTTAATATGTATATATTTTTTTTTTCTATTTCACAGAAGAACAATGTGTATACACGCGTGTTTAAATATACGAGTTTCTCATCCATCGTTCACTTGGCGTACGTATACGCGCGTCGATCGCAATAACGACGCAAGAATCTATTTCCGCCCGAACACGCGAGTGACACCGCGAATTAAGATTCCATTGTATCATTATCGGACCGTTCAATTGACACGCGCGTATCGATGCGAACTATCGAATTTTTTTTTTTTTTTACGTACCTACTGCAGTATAATTGATATAATATAATTTTCTTTACATAATATATAAAGAAATATATCCACTCCTTTAAGCCAGGCTTGTGACGGAGTAGAGAGTTGACATACGTATAATATAAATTTAAAATGCATTAGTAAATTACAAGAAACACCTTATTACTATAGATATAAACAGAAAATTTAAAACAATACAGGAATTAAATTTACAAAGAAAGAAAATACAAAATAAGTAGGTATAGATTAATATATATATATATATATATAAATGGACGAAGAACAGACTAAATCTAGTTCTACTAAATCTAAACCTACCCCATAGATTAGAAATATAATTACATTAGTTAAACACTAGATAATATTTGTGCATTTAAAATAAAATGCATAACATGAAATTAAAACAACATTAAAATAACAAATAAACTATAAAATCACCGAAATACGGACTATTACATTAATGAGCTGGACAAGTCAGCGAATAGCCACCGATAGACTTCTTTTTTCCCATTGACTACCCCCCCCCCAATGAATATTTTTTTTTAGTTATAGTTGACATCTGATTGAAATAGGTTGGACCTAAATAATCTACAAAAGATTGCCCAAAGGTTTTTTTAGTATACTTTACTGGTAAATTGTAGACCCTATGTTCTCTAACTTGAGAAAAATCTATATTATTTAAGGGGTTAATCAGGGGTTAATTATGATCATAGTGTTTGAAGACTAGTGTTCTTTTTAAATATGGAAATCGAAATAGATACATTAATTAACGAAATAGAAAAAAACGCCTGCTATATGGGACATGACAACGCATGAGTACTCAAACCTAACTATGAAGCGAAGAAGATGGGAAGCGTTGGTGCTTGTCTTAAGACTATAAGAAAGCCTTGTTTTTGAAATAGGATCAACCCAATATTTTCTTTCCCTCTTTTGTCTGTGTCATATCATCCTTCGGTGGACGGCGCCCACGAACACACAGCATCTATCACATCCATTCTCGATGATAGTCTGAACTGTACTATAAATCGTTTTTTAAATATAGTTTTTGACTAGAACATTCCCGTACAACGCGCGTGTACGCGCGTCCTAGCCCTATGTGAACCTAGCCTTATCTACTTACTGAGTGTTTCAAGATGATTCGATAAATGCAATAACTTTTGTTTTATACTATCCATTACTTTCAATTTTATGTATATATTTTTTATTTGTAATACATTATCGTTGTACTGTCTTATAATAAAATCGAGGACAAAACATGATGAATATAACAAAAGTATTTGATTTGTCGAATCATTCTTAAACGTCCTGTACAATGGAAATAAAAAGTTTGAATCATCAACATTTTCAGGAAAAAAAAAATCTATAAAATAGCTAGTTTTGTACGAATTGCAGTTAGGTTATTTTATCGAAAACAGGTAACCCATAAATTCTGTCGTTTACTTTTTGTCAGTTTTTCAGTTTTTCTCAATTATTTGAAAATCCGAAGTAAAAAATACCTCACTTATGAATGTCCACCGACTAGACAACATTTGCTGAGCAAATAAAATAAAACTGTTGATGATCGGATCAATCCTTGAGGTATAGTAATCTTGTTATAAGATACAAAAACCAAATAAAAACACACCATAGTAAAACCAATGTACATTTTGCGCTTTGCTCAGAATCTAAAATGTACATTTTATTGTTATTTTGAGTATAGCTAGTAGCTATACTCAAGGTTGTACGAATGAATACTATATAAGGTTTCGCAGACTTTTACCGCTCTGGTTTTGGACGATATGGACACTCCCCGTCCTGAACTATCGTTACGAATACAACGTTCTGACGGCATACATTATATATATATATATATTCGAGAATGTCATAAATAATAAATATAATATCACAGCGGCACAACGTCGTGGTAGCTTAAAAGTTGTAGTCGCACCCCTGTATACGGCTGGCAACCTGCAAAACGATTTTTTTTTTCTTGAGAATTTTGCATTCCTACGTACTATACGACAAGTATCTACATTTCACGTCTTCGCGATAACTTGAATATTATTCCAAAACCGATGATAAACGTTTCTTCTGCAATACCGTGGTTCCTGTAGTATCCATTATTGTGATTATGATATTATAATGTTATTCTGCGATACAAATAGCTGCATGAAGAAATGAAATATATAATTTGATGAGAAATGTATACTTTTGCGCTGTACAACAATGCTTTCCAATCATATGGACGCGTCTTATACCTATAATAGGAACGCTATTACACACATCAATGAATTTAAAAGAGTAAAACTTTTTGCATTTCAATTTTACTATTTGGGGTGTTTTCACACGTTAAAATATGGGGGGTTTCACACGTTATCTCGACCGTGTCTGTGTTGCGTCCGTAAAAGTCCACACGGTTCAAAGTTCCGTCATTTATCAGTAATATATTCTGCGTTATACCTACGAAACCGTGGTGTGTGAGAAACGTCTATCATCCGTGTACACGGAAACCGTGGTATATGAAAAGAGCCAAAGGCACTTTGGAACCGTTGTTTATCTTGTTGCGTATCTATTTTGTTCGTTTATTGTTTACTATTATTATTAGAGAGCGGATCTTTAGGTTTTTACATATTTTTATTGGCTTTATGTGCAACTGTTACGAGAGTGAAAAATGTGGACGATTTATCCATCACAGAATTCGCAGGAAAAAATTAATTTTGAATATTAAAGTTTATTTTGGACATTAGAGAATATTTAGCCTATTTTTCATATTTTAGAATATTTTCTATTATTATTCATAAAAAATCATACATATATTGTTAATTTATCGACTTTTTATTTTTTCCAACAACAATTTTCTCTGAGAAAAAAAAAATATTTCATATAAGAATGATAAAAATTAAAAATCATTCAATTATCTACTCGTTTGTAATGAAATTGGTAATGTTGATTATTCTGTTACTCTCAATCAACATTCTGTTTTTTTTTATATATATCTCATTATACTCATATAGGTAACTAAGTATGAACTGATTTATGTTTTTATAGTTAAATAACATATCTGTTAGCAAAGGACCTGCAAGTTATGTATTGTTTTTATTAATTTATTTCGTTTTTTACGAGTACATATATTTCATTATATTCATATACCTATGAACTGTGCATAAGTTATTTATTGTTTTCATTACTTATTTTTTGCTTATTTATAAGTTTAAGAAATATTTAGAGAATATTTTAGGGTTTTTTTTTAGAACGTATTAGCATCATATTTTAAGCTTTTAAGAATCTAAAAATCCGCTCTTTAATTATTATTTTTATTATTATTTCAGTCCTGCACAACGCCATACATTCATTTCCATGTAACGTTTCCGATAAACGTACCATCACGCAATGCGGTGTCCGTCTGCGATTTTTTTTTATTAAACTATAGTGTCGAGAATGCGCCACCACAAACCACGTCAAATTTATTGGCTGCGTGGGCCAGGAATCGCCGTTCAAGAATTTCGTGACTTGTAAGGTGCGAATTTAATACTACACCACATTGACAGCATAGGCGTCGACTACACGGGAGCAACGGGGGCGTTGCCCCCGTTCTTAGATTTTAATGGGTGTTAAAACGTAAAACCATCACTTCGCTTTTGTATAAAAAAATTATTTGGTTATTATCATAAGCTAATAAATGTTGACATGAAAATGTTTATCAAAAGGACAAAGTAAGTAAGAATAGCACATGATAAGAAACCACAAATTATGGAAAACGTATAGGTATATAATAATATTTTCGTTAATAAAATGTAATTAAGTTAGAAGAAGAAAACGGATGGGCCTTGCTTTGCTGTACAGTTGGGGGTGGAATGCACCTCGTTTAAAGGATAGATCATTATTACAATAGATTTGTTAAATTTGTATGCAATGATAGATATCATTGTATACGAATAACGATTCTGAACGGAGTTAATATGTTTGTCTAAAATGTGTATATAATAATATAGTATTTTATATTTAAATTGAATTATAATGCGATCTCGTAAAAATTTAAATTTAAAACGGTCATAAAATTTTTTCTTTAAAATCCAGTAGAAATTGTTTTATAGCTTTTTGTAGAGTAACTTATGAATAATCCAGTGTTAAAATTTTAATCCTTAAGTATAAACTGAAATTTTTTTATGGATTTTCAACTACAAAATAACTTGTAAATCATCGCGATTTTAACATATTTTATACAAATTTGAACTTTATGGGCTTATAAAAAAAATTTGAGTGAAACAATCTCCAATGTTTTTTAGTGACATTTAGTTGAGCTTATTATAAACCTTGTATTAAATTTTTGAGAGTTTTCGGCCAGCCAATTAAATTTTATAGATGTTTAAAAAAAATTTTTAGAAAAATCGAAAAATTAAATTGTCTATAAATAAGTCAAAATATGTTAAAATACTTTGAAAACTTAACCATGTATAGAGAATACTTATATAAAGATTTTGTGAAAATTTCAAATTGTTGCGATTTTTCGTTTTTGAGTTAGAGCATTTTAAAAAAATGTTTTATGTAAAAACGTGAATTTGCGTAAAATTTCTCGGTTTTTCGTAATTTTTTTATCGTTTTTTTTCGATTTTTTCATAAAGTATTAAAAAAGTTGGATTTTTGACTCGCTCAAGTACCATCTGCATTCACTTTCCTTTCAGAAAAGTTGTTGTTTAAGAAAATCGAAGTATTTTTACTGCCCCAAAACGTGATGACAAACAAAAAAAAAAAAAAAAACACACATTATTGTAAAATCAATAGATTCCATATCACTCCGTTCAGAATCTAAAATGAATTTTACTAGGTAAGATAAAAAGAAAAAGCATGCAATAATTACACACATTTTATTAGGTTTATAATTTAACAATAAATAAATAGTATATAATATACATGTAAAATTTTATTTCATTTATTAATGCGATTTCTGTTGTTGTTGTTTAGAAGATAACATTTTAATATCTGGAGTATAGTTGCTAGTTTTCAGTGAAACACAAACAGCCCTAGTTTCATTCGATTAATATTTTTCTCTGCTTCATTTTTATTAAATTCATTATGAAGAATAAACTTTCACAAGCATAAGTTTTTGACGAAAAAATTGATAGGATAGATTGAGCAACTTTTTTTAATGTAGTAAATGTGTTTGGAAGCGAGTTCCAGACTTTAAGAATTTCAGTATCTGCATTTTTATACTACAAAGTATAATGTTTTGTTATAAATTATTGAGTTGGTAATACTGTTAATAATGTTGGGGGTGTGGAAACGAAGCCCCTACGGTCATGTTTGCCACCGAATATTTAAACACCCCCCCCCCTAATAATTTAGTCAATCTCCGTCTATGAGCATTACAAAGCATAGATTTTGGAAAATGTATAAGAACTTCTTCTAATGCGTGGGTACAAGGTAGGCATACTGTAGTATACTCGATAGTATAGGTTAAGCGATTTTTAGTACCGAGTGTTATACTAGGAAACATAAATATATCGTTATATACTAATGTATATACCTATGTACATATAGCTCAGTAAACCACGTACGTGAAGTTGACTCCTCGATTTTGATTTTGAATTTCTAGGTTTTTGATTTACAAAATTAAAAAATAAATTTGCTATTAGGTTCGTCAGTAAACCAGGAAAAGAATGACCTACAGGAACTGTGAGAAATTCTTTTCTTGAACTAATTGAACTAATTACTATGGAATACACTAGAATAAAATCATACACAAGAAGCTTAAAACAACTCTAATAGCGACAGGGAAAAATTGAGAAAAATATAAATAATTTAATCAACCAATCTTCGGATTAAAAATTAAATGAACAAATTTATTCAACTCATAAACAATTAATATTTTTATTTTAGGATTGTTACAGTGCAATGGGGGTAGAAGTAACAACGTTTTTGAGGGTTTTCGGGTACAAATGCGAGACACTATACATATAATTATTGAGTATACTATGAGTGGCCGTCATTGGCGTATTTACGGGGGAGGGGAGGGGGGTCCATGGGGTCCGGACCCCTCCCATTGACTCGTATAATATATTAAAACAAATTTTATCATACGATACGAAGGATTTTGTAAACATTTTTCGACGCTAAGTTATCAAAATTTTCAATCAATGTTATGATTTTTTTTTTTTAGATTCTAAACGGAGTGATGGAATCTATTGGTTTTACAATGATGTGTTTTTATTTATTTTATTTTATTTTTTTTTTTTTGTGTCTGTCATCACGTTTTGGGGCAGTAAAAATGCTTCGATTTTCTTAAACAGCAACTTTTCTAAAAGTAAAGTGAATGTAGATAGTACTTGGGCAAGTCAATGGCAAGTCTATGAGTCAATTATACCGTCATCGCATTGTCATCAATCGTATTGTTTTCATTTTTTACGTGAAACTTATACCTTTTACTTTTTATTTACAAAGTACCTATAGGTTATGACCGAAATTGTACATAGAAACAAGGTATACATCATAACGGTATTCCTTTGACGAAGCGATAGTCGCAGACTGTTACGGAGTACTGAAGTACATATTATTATTATTATCAACTTCTGAGATAGTGAAAATACCAGAACCGTCGGGAAATAAGTCGTTTCACCGGAAACGCCCTTGTATTATAATATTGTATAAATACCAATGTAGGTACTCGATATATTATTATAATATAATCACTCCCGCGGGGGTCCACGAACGAATATAGGATAATGTCTTTTCAATATTCATCCGCAACGCGTGTATTTATGTACATAAACATAATATACGAGAACTAATACACGTATGTATAAAAAATATACATCCAGGTATACGTGTAGTCGGTAAAAATGCGGATTCAGGACTCGATTATTTTTTCCTCCCATTTCGTATTGTTCATTCGACTGCACGGCCGCAGTTTCTGCGCGACAACGGAATAAAATTGTTCAGGATCGTAACAGTAACATAGGTCGTGACATAGATAGATTATACTCGGTATACGTAATAATACATAAAAATCTCGTGTCACGGTATTCGTTATCGAATTCCTCCGAAACGGCTTGACCAATTTTCATGAACATTTTTCGTGTATATTTGGTAGGTATGAGAGAATAGGGTAAAAATAATTCTTCAGCCGCCTACCTACCATCTAACTCCCACCATTTTTTAACCGCGACTTTGGTATTTTTGTATTTTGTCATTTCTTATAGCGAATTTTTAAATTGCGAATGCAGTACGCGAACCAATAGTAATGAAAATAAAAACTACGTATTTAGTAACCAATTATAACGAAAATAAAAAAGTTCAAATAACAAATTTACCCATACGTCTCGACCGACTTTAAAGAATTGTTTACAAATGTCAACAGTTATCCAATATATCGTCGAAGAAAAACGGCACACAATCATTTACAAAATATACATACAACGCAGACATATTAACAATGATAATCGTTGGATCATATTCGCTTTTGTTGAGCAAAAAAATTCAATGCTCATATTAATGACAGATTGACAGCCTAGACCAGGCATGACAAAACCCGCGGCCCGCGGGCCGAATTCGGCCTGCGGAAGTATTCCAACCGGCCCGTGACCATTTTATAAAAATTAGATTTTTGTGTAGGTGTAAAAAAAAAATTATGATTTATAAAAATGTTTAGGTATTTTATTAAGCTTTCAATTTTGCGACTTTTATTTTCAGACATTTTAATAATTAAATTTAATTAATTAGTTTTTACGAACAAAAATGTGAACCTGACGAAAACAAACCAACCGTACGATGTGGAAATATTCAGTACTTTAAACACACATACGATTAGTGTCATAAATTCGATAAGTGAACAACGATAATACATCCGATAAAATGTACAATAGATGTATCTATTGTATATTTTATCGAAATGAACAAAAAAAAAAAAACCATGAAGTTAATACGGCCCACCCGGTATAAATATAAATTTCGAATGTGGCCCGCAAGTCGAAAAGGTTGGGTGTGCCTGGCCTAGACTGTCCCGTACGAAGCCGGGTAACTCAGCTTGTAATTTGTATATAATATATAGTGTAATACTCGGTGTAATACATATTGGTTATGTATATGTATCAATGCGCTCGCGCTTCGATATCAATAATAACGTTTATAATACATTAATACGTCCATTGTGTACAAGATAATCCGAAAACGAATTACGCGTTTTGTTTACTCGATTAATGTCTGAAAGAATTTGTGTAGAAAAACCTACCGCATTAAGATTCAATGTATACCTACCTACAATTCTGTGTATTATATATTGTTTTATTGTTTTCTTGAAATATTGTTTCAGATTTCAAAGCAAATATAATATATATATATATATATATATATATATTATGTGGAATATGGATAGAATGTTATATAACAAAGGATATCAAATAATTTATTATTTGTTATTGATCAGAAATCGAGCGAATGTTAAATTTTATTTTTAAAAGTTTTTTTCCTGTAGTATTTTTTGTAAAAACAATAATATTATAGTCTTAAAAATTATTTAAGATGTAAATAACATTTCAGAAAACTAATTTTTTGTTAATTAAGTACCTATACGTACTTCACATACAGTGCACAGTAGGTACATTTTCCATGAAATATGAATATTAAACTTAAGTATGTTCATACAATGAATAATAATATATTATAATATATTATAAGCGGGGCTTGAATCGATTTCAATGATTTTAAATATCGAAATAAACATTATTTTAACGATATTTAAAATTTAAATTTAAAAAAAAAAAAACCAATATTTTATAACAAAATTGTAATCGGTTTTATAATATAGGTACAAATTGATTTTCAATTAAAAAAAATTTCAAAATGAACGGCCCAATATGAAAGTAATATAATATTTATTTATTATAATATATCATTGTGTGTTAATGATTATATGTTAATGTGTGTAAATAACTTTATTAGTTATGGTCCACCAATATCGGTTAGTAATATTTATTTTCCATATTCATAAAACGAATGAACAGTAAAGCCCGTCCGTACCGAACCTGATAATCGAAACAAATGTTCGTGTTCTGTATATGTAGTATAAACGAGTTATCGTGGTAACAACAGTGTTGTCGAAGCGTCAAGCATTGGCACCGACTTTTATATTTTAGCACGGAGGCAAATAAAATACTTATACTTCTGTTCATGAATATTATTCCAATTCTCTTGATTGGCTTCAGATAAATGGAAAAAAAATGTATAATTACATGAAAATACAATTTTAGATTCTGAACGGAGTGATGGAACCTATTGGTTTTACAATGATGTGTGTTTTTTATTTTTATTTTTTTTTTTTGTGTCTGTTATCACGTTTTGGGGCAGTAAAAATGCTTCGATTTTCTTAAGCAGCAACTTTTCTGAAAGGAAAGTGAATGTAGATGGTACTTGGGCGTGTCAAAATCTAACTATTTCAATACTTTTTGAAAAAATCGAAAAAAAACGATAAAAAATTACGAAAAAACAGGAAATTTTAAGCAAATTCACGTTTTTACAAAAAATATTTTTTTAAAATGCTCTAACTCAAAAACGAAGAATCACAAACACTTGAAATTTTCACCAAATCATTATATTGGCTTTTTCTATACATGGTTAAGTTTTCAAAGTATTTTGACATATTATGAATTATTTATAGACAATTTAAATTTTCGATTTTTGTAAGTTTTTTTTTTTGAAATATCTTAAAAATGTAATATAAGGTTTATAATAAGTTAAACTTATCGTAATTAAAAAATATCGGAGATCGTTTCATTCAAATTTTTTTTATAAGCCAATAAAGTTAAAATTTGTATAAAATGTGTCAAAATCACGATAATTTGCAACTTATTTTGTACTTAAAAATTCATAATTTTTTTTTGTTTATACTTAAGGTTCAAAATTTTAACAATAGTTTGTCCATAAGCTAATCTTCAAAAATATATAAAAAAATATCTACCGGACTTAGAGGAAAAAATTTTATGACTGTTTTAAATTTAAATTTTTACGAAATTGCATTATAATTCAATTTAAATATAAAATACTATATTATTATATACCCATTTTAGACAAACATATTAACTCCGTTCAGAATCGTTATTCGTATACAATTATATCTATCATTGCATTCAAATTTAACAAATCCATTGTAACAATGACCTATCCTATAAACGAGGTGCACTCCACCCCCAAATGTACAGCAAAGCGAGGCTCATCCGTTTTTTTTTTTTTTGGCACGCGAGCATATTTCAAAAAACTTGATTTTATATTTTGGCACTTGACCCAAAAAAGGTTCATCACCCCTGCTTTATACTATATTGTTGTTTAATTTTGAAATTTATGAATGTATCTCAGTTTTCACTTCATATAATGGTTGTGTTATCTAAAATTACTTTTCAATAAAGTAATTCAATGGTTATAATCTAGCCGTACACTAATATAGTGATATAGTGCGATGTACTCGGATGGCCCGTGCATAAAAACCTATAGTTGGTGTATTGTCGTACATATTATTGTCAGTTCCAGATAATCACTTATAATGTTGGGAATGAAGATTATATTATTTTTATTTCGGTATTCTATAAAATAAACTCATCGACGACGACGGCTCGACAACTTGTTTTTATATTTTGTTTGTAAGTTTTATGTTAGAGTATAAAATATTTTTAGAAAATTAAATTACATACTTTATTAAGATAAATAACATTTTAACATTGAAATATTATTTTGAGGGTGAGAAAGGGGTTTTGAAAGACATTTCAGGGATCCTATGATAGCATATGGTAGTACTTATATTATTTATTAAGTAAATAAAATAAAGTTATATCCGTCGAATGGCACTAGACTGCGGGTAACAATACATACCTAAAACTAAATATGTTATCGATACTAAATTCTAGATATGTATGCAATATAGCGCTTAGTGGCATCAATACATAGTACTAATTATTATTCCGAATTGATAATGTTTGAATTACCTAATAACATATGATTTCAATTATCTTATGGGTACGATTCAAGTATATATTGTGGACAAAGAAAATGTATTATAGTTGTTGTGGAGAAAATTGCAGAGGTAGCAATAAAAAATTATCTTAGAGACGACGGTTTTCAAAAATATTCCTAGCAGTGCTATTCGGGGGGCCAGTGCGCGGACAGTGTCTGTCCTCTCGTATGTAGACATATCACGACTTAGTACACGAATGATAATAATAATAATAAACAAATATGTGTGTGTGTGTGTTAAAATATCGCAGAATCGAGTGTCATCACCACCGCCGCTATGAGACTATGTAGTATTATATTATATACATAATGGTGCCGTGCCATCGGTTTCACACGCAGTTGTGGTTTTTTTTTTCCTTCGTATGTAATATGTTATTATGTTCACGGGCTATCGAACGCGTCTCGGAGGGCCCGCGAAAATGTGTAACGCCCGAAAACCACTCAAGACCCGTGACCGTCGCGATGTTACATATTATTATTATCTGATATATTATTATTGTGTCGCAAGTGCGTATATATAATGTTGTTCTTTTACGACGACAAATGACCCGGGTGCGAGTGACGTGTATATACTATGCTATATTTTATATATATGTGTGTGTGTGTGTGTGTGTGTGTGTATAGTATGTGCATAAGACCACCACCGGTCCGCGGTCGTCGTTTTTACGGAATCGTCTCATGCGGTAAAAAAAAAAAATATATATATATATATATATTATATAAATATAATAAGAAATGGAATAAAAAGGATGGCTCCCCTCGACACGCACTACACGCGGTGCTGCACACAATAGCTCTGCGCGCCAACGCGATTGCAGTATTATAATACAGCTATATATAGCTACTGCAGCTATCTCCTCACCACCGTACATGCGTTACATTTACTCGCGAACGCATCATCGTTCTGCTGCAGCTAAGAGTGCACCACTTCACGACGTTTTTGCCGCACGTCGTTTTAACGGCACTCACTACGTGGTTAGCCAACGCGATAAACACAAATGTTTTGAAAATCGTACACGACCGACATAATATAATAATATTATTACAATAACAATCCTTTTTATGTCCTTAGTCAGATCTAAGCTTGGATATAATTCAATAGTTTGGCCTCCATATTTAAATACTCAAATTCAATGTATTGAGAACGTCCAAAATCGCTTTCTCCGTTTCGTGTCCTATAAATGTAAATATATACGTGTGCCTCATTCGTCTTACCAACCTTTATCAAATACATTTAACATCCAGAGCTTATCAAACAGAAGAAAAGTGAATGATTTAATTTTTTTTTTTTTTTTTTTGTTCAATCTACTGAATGGTATTTTTTCTGTCCGGAGCTATTTAAGTTTTTTAAATTTTTATGTTCCTCAAATTAGAACTAGATCATTAACCGTTATTACTTCCTATCTAAATGAACGCAACATTAATTATGCGTTATTTGCTCCTATAAATAGAACGATGACTATCGCTAATGATGAACAAATTAATTTTTTTAATTTCAATCCAAATTCGGTCGATTTTTTCAATAGTTTTGTAATAAAAAAAATGTCATTAGATTTATTTTTGTGATTAATTGTATTACTGTATATTGAGTTTTGTAGTTTGAGTATTTTTTCGAATGTTGTTTTTACAATATTTCTGTGTTTCATTTATTTTTTTTTTATTTTTTCTCAAATGTTATTTATGAAATGTTTATACTATATATTTATATGTACAAATTTATAATCTTAATGTAATTGGGTTATTACCCGTAAATAAATAAATAATAATAATAATAATAATATAACATATTATTGTCGTATACACTCGGCAATATCAGTCGGTCGGTCTGTACAACCGCGAATTCGTGTGCATGACAATAATAATAATAATAATAATAATAATAATAATAATAATAACTATGATATTATGTCCGTTTGCAAAATATTTGTAGACCGGCCACGCGCGTTTAGTATAATACGAAGAGAATTATAGTCACGGAAATAAAACGTATATAAGCCAAGTATGTTGCAGCGAAAGCAAGTGATGATTATTATTACTACTATTATTGTAGTCAAACATTAGCTTTTGTTACCCTTCGTTGCCCGGCGTAACATGATAATATTAATAATGCGAAACTAAATTTCAAATTCATATATCAGCTTCAGCGGTTCCGGTTAGACGACTTTTACATGTAAAAGTGTAAATTATTGCAATAATTGTCATCTATTTGTCACCTCCTTTTGATTTCATTTCAAGTCTCTAGGCCCAGTGATTTAGACTTTGCTCTTTATTCCTTTTGCATAAGTATTTATAATACAATATATGAGAATATAAAGTATATAATAATAGATTTCTACAATAAAATTGCAAGATTATCATTAAATAGTTAGAAATAAGTCCTTAACAGACACTTTTTTTTTTATCTTTCCGCCATTGACTGTCAATTGCTAGATCTCACACTATAAATCAAAGGTCGGGAACCTGCGTCTCTGCAATCTGTGGCTCTTTGAAAATGCATCAGTACATCGAGACCCGTAAAATATAAATTATATTATACGTTATTATAGCGATGATAACTGATAATATTTCTGAATTACTTAATAATTATGTTCATTTCAGGTAAAAATAAAACACTATTTTATGCATAAAATGGGTCGAGAACCTATTCTTCATGACACCACAATATTTATTAAATAATGATATTAGCCTTATTGTTATTTGTTCGAAATTGAAAACTATAGATTACTCTCCAAATTTAAATAAAATATCCTTATAGAAATTCAGTGTCAAAAATCTCTATGATTAAGTTAGTTTTATTTTATCTTTGTGTGTTATTGTGTTGAATTAAATAATACATCATAATAAATGTATAAATAATAATAATAATAATGTAGTACTTATGAATTAATGAAATTAATTTTTTCTGTATTATCTAAATTTAAGATGTATTATTATATGCTTAATATTATTATGCCTATCAATTTCTCAATAAAATAATATTACTACAACCATGGTCTACGACTACATAAAAAGGGGGTTTCAAATCTGGCGGCTCTCTAAACATTCATGGCTTAGTAACTTTTCTTGAAAAAAAAAAAATAGCTGTTTCTTACGAAAAAGTTCCCGACCCCTGCAGCCATAAGGTATAATGTACTAGAATAAATATGCCTATACGAAACGGAATGCTTTTCGGCACGTCGTCGTTATATTGCTGATGATGTGCAACGATGTGTTTATACATACTTATACACAATGTGTCCAAAAAGTAACATCCGCAATAAAACCATGTGAAATATATTCCTTCACCATGATGAAAAGACGTTGTGATTTCATGAGTAAAAAAGTACGAAAACCGCCGGGTACCAGATCCAACCGCGGGCAACCACTGTTAGGAGAGCAGTGCAAACGCTGTGAAAGTATAGAATGAAACTTACCTTCTGGACGTAGCTATAGTATTATGAACCTATGCATTTTTTGTATGGTATTTGATATCACCGACACTTTTAGTTAGTCGAATGTACCTATTATTTATTCGTCCAGTGTACTTCGGGTTGACTTCGACAGTAGATTATAGAATGCTACGTATACATATACGTGTTGTATTATACATTATATCGATTACCATCAAGTTAGAAAAACCACTACGTTTCCGTTGCAGTTTTCGTATACCGAGAGATTTTATTATACGCGTCGATGGTGCATACATTGCGGATTTACGTAGGTATAAATGCGTTTTTCCGACAATACGAATTATGTTATATAATATAAATATAATGATTGCCACCGTCCGGGGCTCGTTTGTAATTCGATCCGTGCGGAGAGATCGACGGCGACGACGGCACAATGATGTGATGTTTTAATATTATTTAATCAAATGCTATTCCCTCTCTCTCTCTCTCTCTATATATATATATATATATATATATAGTCCATATTATTTATTACACACTCCATTAGCTTAATGGGAAACGAATGTGCGCGCACGGCAAGGGGTTTCACCGAGGGCCAACTACTCTCTCTCTTTCTCTTTCTCTCTCTCTCTCTCTCTCTCTCTCTATCTCTCTCTCTCTCTCTCTCTCTCACACACACACTTTATATATATACTTATATATTATATTAGGTTTGATGCCACCGAGTAACGCACACGTGGTGCAGGTTCGTCCCCACGGATGACGTTAAGTCCTTCGAAAAAGATCACCGACAGTCGAACGAAGCCCCGAGGCAAAGGATCAAACGTGACGGGTATAATATGTATACGTATATGTTTGACTGACTAGAAAATGTCGTCGTTTATTAGTATATTATATATATATATATACACGCACCTCGATGATAAAGGAAACAGAAAAAGATATCGCCCGCGGCGGCGCGTATATATAAATATATGTATCGAACGTCTTTGTGCATTGACTGTCGACTTGCTATATTATACTATGGTATTATTATTTTTATTATTATTTGCATGTTTACGTTCCCGCGGGAGAATAAGGGTTGCATTTTTACGTAATATCTAATCCTAAAACCCGACGGCAGAAGATGACAACAAATAAATAAAAAAAATCTCGTAGAAATGATTCGTTTTCCTAATAATCTTAGTGAGTGGCATGTTATGTGTAGGTATGTATGTGGTATGTGTGTGTGTGTGTGTGTGTGTGTGTGTGTGTGTGTGTGTGTGTGTGTGTAAAAGAGTGCAGGTACATTATAGTTTTTATTTTTGTTATTGAATTGAATTCATCGAGTGCGCTGCAGTCGAGACAATGTTTATCAATACTAAGTATAATAGCTTATCCTTAACGGGCTTAACGGGACTTCTCATCCGAATGTATTTCAAATTTTAGATATTTGAAATATGTCAAACTGATTCTCCAATTATGAAACACAATCATTAATTATAACTTTCGATTGTATAAAACCTAATAAAATGAATAAACACAATTTTATTTAAACTTAAATCAAAATACTTGAAAATAAAAAAGTATCTAATTTTGAATTTTTAAAATACTATGATCATAAAAATCAACCTATTTATTAAAAATTTATATTTAAAATCAATTTATTTTTTGTATATTATAATTATTTTGATTTTTTAAATACTAACCGCAGGGTCTCGTATATAAATATATATATATATATATATATACAGTGTGATTCCTTTTAAAGGTAACACTAAATAATTCTGTCCAGGGACATCGGATTAATACGCGGTTTTGGGAAGGGGATAGGGAATACATAAATACACATTTCTTGATGATTTTTACATTTTTAGATCTTTCCATGTACGCATGCGCAATACAACTTGCATTTTTTTAAATAGAAACAGATGTTTTAAATACCCAATTCGGATAGACCAAATTTTTTTAAGTCGATTTGGTCCTTTTTACCATAGCTCTAAAATCAAAATCGACCAAATAGCAACCAGTCAAAGTTTCGATTAAAATTATTGAATTTTTCAACAATCATACTTATTAAAATTTTTTGAATTATTATGAAATTTTAAGTTTTTTTTTTTTTTTTTGTTTCCGTAGGTTTGCAGATATTATTAAATAATTTAAATTTAATTTTGAGGAATTAATTAACCTCAATTAGACCGTAAATGTTAGTTCATTTACTAGATAAGAAACGATTAAAATAACTGACACAATTTTTTTATAATTTTAATCATTTCTATTAAGAAGTTATGAGAAATAAATCATATCAGTTTGTTTGATCTTTTCTTAGAAAAAATTAACTAACATTTACGTCTAATTGAGGTTAACATGGTATAACATTGAACAGTACACATTAATGTCTAAAACCGAAACAACCCATGTGAGATTCGCTTGGAATTTAGATGGAGTATTTACATATGTGTAGATTTAAAACTCTTAAGTCTTAGTAGGCATATATAATGCTACGATAATGATAATTTATTGTGTAATAACATTTTGATTTTGAATTTATTTTTACTTCACGCATTATATTCATAGATAAATGTTTTACATTTTATACTAAAATACTGATTGAGGATTTAAAATAGAAACCACCGTATATGGAGTATTGGAATAACATGATTAAATATTACCAAATCGTTTTTTCCCGTATTAAATCGGACTGTTTAATATGGTCCTTATTTATATTTTTTGCTCCGGTTTGTTGAACAAAACCGCATAATTGGCTTGGTATAGGTGATTTGGACCGATCTCTGTGACAGTCAGAAACCGAATTTATCGACGAATTATTTCCGTTCAAGTAGAATAAAAGACCATTAATCCGCCAGACTGATCATTTTAACTCGTGGTGGTTTTTATGGGACTTTCCGGTCAAAATCATTTCAAAACTAAAACGGTTGCCAGTAGCAACTCAAATTGTATGAATATAAATATGATATAACCAAATCGTCGGATAATCAATAGTCGTAAAATAAGTCCACAGCATACAATTTTATAAGAGTATATCATTATTACATTATATTAAATAATATTCTCGGAAATCAGAATTATTAATTATTTTAAGACTATAAACGTATTTTTAGTATACACACTTAGACTCGGAAAATCCTCAGTATACATGAATTTAATTACCTGCATTGTTTTATTTATTATTATATTATATAAAGTTAACTCTCGATGGTTCGAAAACTTTTATAAATCGAACTACAATCTTGGTCCCCGGCAGTGGCGTAACCAAGGGGGTTGGTTTTTAAATCAGGACAACTTCCCTCCCCCCCCCCTCAGGAACCAAATTTATGGAAATCACATTCTATTACCATTGTGAAAATGTCTTGTTTATTTTTAAATTTACAACAATGTCTACCGAAAAATTTCAGTTACTATATAAATGACATTATAAATCAGTTCACTCAAAGAAATAGACCATTTGATTCTATTGTATTATGTGTTATAGGTATCATTTATTTATTTATTTTGTAAAATACGAAACGTGACCGAATTACAATACTGTAAATTTATATAGTATGTACAAATACTTAATAATATAATACAATTACTTATAGATTGATGGTTTTTAGCATAGTAAATGCAACACCACATTTAGTCGAGGAAAAAATATTTAGTTGACGAAAATGAAAATATGGTAGTTTGAAATTAATTTGGGCTAATAGTTCAGGAGAGTCAATAAGGCCATCGGTATGACGTCTGAGGAAAGTCAAATTAGCTTTAAGTTTTCTGTCAGCTAATGTAATCAAGTCAAGCCAATATGCACAACTAGAGAATAACCATGGGGTGGGTGATCAATTGTTAATTATCGTAATTTTCTATTCTTATATGTTCAGTATTATAGTTTATATTTATTTATTGATTTTGTTAATTAAATATGAATAATATTGTAAGTATGTAAATATATGAAATACATATATACAAATATACCTTATATCTACCTTATAAATAGGTAGGTAGGTATCATAAGTATTATATAATTATTTTATAGGTATTATAAGTAAGTATTAATTTACCTACCATCAATAAATAATCATGGTTAATTTAACTAAACAATAATAAATATGCGTGTAATAGAAATGTTCAATGCTTATTCGAATTACATTTTTTCCTCTATAATTCTAACCCTCGCTAAACCGAAAAGCTCTACTGTAAGACAAATATATGTATATAGCTCGGCTCCATGAATTTTGAATTATCTTGAGTATTACACAACTGCACTATACTACTACTGTTTCCTAATAAAAAAAAACACAAAAATTCAACAAAAATACCTTTTTTTTTTTTTGTAATCAAAAAAATTATATAATATCGAAATGATCTCTATTAGAACAAATAGATTTTAAACAATAAGTTCATAATTGTATAGGGCCGTATCTAGGCACTGGCAAGAGGGCTTTTGCAAAGGGGTGCAACAATATCTTAGTAGCAATCTCTTGAACTTTCCTCGGAAAAAAAAACCATTTCAATTAAAATTATTGTATATTTATTTTTAGTTTTTGCACAAGCTGTATATTTTTATACACTAAAGTACTATACTATTATATTATGTTTCATAAATAACAATTTGGGACTGTGGATACGGGTGATGGCCAAGTGACAATTTATAATATATATATATATATATATATGTTATATAGAGCTATTATAGATAAGAAATCGGTGTGTTGCGGCGGCTTTTGTACAGTTTCGGAAAGAAACTTTATTAAGCTAAAAATTATTTAAGATCCACTATGAGTCAAAATCGTCTGACAAGTATGGCAATTTTATCTATAGAAAAAAGTTTGGCCAACCAATTGTCATTTTGATGATATCGTAGACAATTTCGCTGCAATTAAGGCAAGAAAAGTGCCATTTTAGTTTTATTATTTTTATATGTAAGAATTTTAATATTTAATAAAAAAGGAAATATTTATGCTAAAGATGGTTTTTTAATGTTGTTTTTTTTAAGGTAACAAAAAAACAAATTGGGTAATTATAAGGTCAGCAAAATAGAGCGGGGAAGAGGTACTTTCTCACTAAGAAAAAAAGATATTGAGTTTGCAATTATTTGGACAGTCCAATCGATAAATTTATGAAAAACCCTTTTTTTTTTCTTATTGCTCTACCACAAATACTTCATAGGAATGGCGGTGATCGGGAAGAGGGAAAATTCTGTTCATTGCCAGGGACGTTATTGGGCCTTGCTACGGCTTTGGCCCCAGGGTCAACCTTAAGTACCTACCCCGTGGGCCATGGTTGTCACCTGTTCTGCACGTTCCTCTATATAGGATACCCCGTAAAAACGGTATAGTAGTACTTATACAATCAATTGCTAAGTAAAGAACACGCCGTGCCGTGGGGTACATTATGAATTAATATTATATAATACAATATATTATGTATATCTACTGCAGTATTATGACGGAAAAAAAAGCGCCCGACTGCTGCGTAAACGATTTCATCTCGTCCGAAATATATATAATAACGCGCGTGCACAAAACGTGTATTTCATCATTCATCGTCTTAATCGTATTCGTATATCATAATACAGCCACCGGCGCTCTTTTAGAGTTGTGCCGTCATTAGTTTTGGTGCACGCGTGCAGCCAATTACCTAAACGTTGTCGACGGCAGCCGATTCCCTCGGGTATTTGAACACACGCGCGGGAGCGTCCGTACATAAAAGGCGAGTTTTCATTTATAATATGATATTTAATATTATACGCATACATTTGTTGTCACACACAAAAGAAATGGACCGGCACAAAATTAGGGGACACGGGCCCATTCACACGCGGCGATGGACGAAAAAAAGGAAAAAAAAAAAATGAGAAGAGAGGAGAAGAAGGAACTCTTTATACCGACTCGCGGGCGTGGTAATGAAAATCGGCAAGTTTTTATGGTAGTTTTCTGCACAGTTTCGATGCGGTGGCGTTTGCCATATCCCTTTCTCCCCGTCGACGATGGAAGCCACCGAAAAGCCGTCGCGCCGGCGGAGATTGCGGTGAAAATTGAAAAGGAATAAACGTACCGCACGTGCGGACGGTTTATGCACGTGCCGCCGCCACCGCCGCCGCGACGTTTCATTAGCTCGATTATTATTGTTGAGAGAGACCGGCAAATATGCAGTTGTATCCTATTATTATAAGTGCGTTCATCCTAGTACAATATTATTATTATTATTATTATTATTATTATTATTATTATTATTATTATTATTATTAAGACCGCGTTGGCCGTTGGTGTATTACGGGTACAGCGGAAAATATTGTTGCCCATCCAATATACCCACCTTTATAACCGTGAAATAGAAACTGTATGTCAGTAACGGGATCATAAAATGTCCGTTATGGAGAGGCTTTTATCAATATTATCCTTAATGCCAGGACATGATCGTTTTTTCCGTTAATATTGTATTGCTTATCACTATAATTTGTCATCGGCGGCGTGCGGATAATAATATTATTTAATATATAGGTAATATTTTCTCGCCAAAAACTCGTGAATTTTTATCAAATCACTTTATAACATGTTAGCGTATGTATCTGTATTTTGTTTTATTATACTTATGAAATCGATGTCAGTAATGTTTATCGTAAAAAGTAGATAAAAATTATTATTTAGTATTGAACTGCACTACTACAGTTAAACCATTAGTATTTATACAAGCAAAGCTAACAAATAATTTGGTTATTAGTTTAGTCCTATATATCAGTCGTGTCGCGCTGTCCTTTTTATGTTCTCTTGCCCGCTAGATTTTAAAGTTCTAAAAATTGTCTCCCTAGTAACTTTAAGTTTTCCATCCCTGGATTATATTATAGCCCTTTCAACCCGGAATTGAACTAAATTGAATTCAGCCCGAAGACTCTCCTGACTATAATATACTGTACATCCTCAGTAGACAGTAGGTTACATATTATGTCACGTTATATCTAAAGTTCGGATTTGCCGTAAAGTGCAGCATAGTCAATAGTACCTATTTGTATTTCAGTTTTTAGGTTTTAATGTAAACATAATATTTACGCTCACCAACATTCTTCCACCTAAAACAGTAAAACATTACTCACCACCCCCAAAACAAGTTCCGTCCAAAACAAGTTAACCATCCCTCACAATTTCTACTCAATTTTATTGCCTACAGTTTACATAATAAAATTCATCATGCATGTGTTTGTACAACCAATTTAAAGACACATAAAAAATAAACATTAATATACACTCAATGTAAATTAAATAACAATTTGTCCCGCTATAGCGGCGTCCAGACTGAGATAATATTGTTAATAATATATGTTATTAGGTAGTAGATGTTTGGTAACAGAAGTAAAAAAATGTTATTCAATATTTGTTGAAAACATTAATGCGTTTCTATTAAGTTATCAGTTATCGATCTATGATAGATAACAAATATGATAAAACATGGAAAATGAATGATGTTGACGATATGCTTTTAATTTTAATAACGGTGTTAGACAAATTTTATTAAGAAAATATGTTACTCACGTGTGACGTGTTACTAACAAATTATCACAGTTTCGACGCAGCATTGTGCAATAGATTTTATGTTACTAGTTATTACCTATACTATTTTTATACTGTTAAATTGACTATACGTATAAAAATTATTATTATCACTGCATAATATGGTTGTATAAAATAAATGATACATATATAATACATATTATGTCGTATATTTGTCATTGTCATTACATTGCGTTTGTTTCTAAAATATTATACTTAATATTATGTTCGACACTATATAGGTATGTTTTTAAAGTAATGAAACCCTAAAAATTATACAATATTAAATATTTATTATAATCTCAAGATTATACGTTTACGTGAAATACCTCTTCCGACTGCTCTTGGGGTAGTTCTATCAAACGGTTTTGCGAGTCTTAACACGTCATAATCCAGTCATAATAACATTAGTATTATACCATATCAACGGGAACTCACTTCATAATAATTTATCAAAACAACAATTTATCTCACTACAATTATCGGACTATGAATCTTAATTAATAATTAGTTTATTATCAATAAATACCAATATTGCATATTTAATATATTTATATTTAATAATAATAATAATATTCATTCAAATTAAATAAATATTTAACACCCCAAAGGGTAATATTACTGTATGTGTAAACTAAATATCGCTAAATTAAGAATAATTAAATATAAATTAATTTAATTAAATATCCAGATTTAAATTATATACACAAATTTTTAATTTATTACAGGAGTCGAAAAAAAGAAATCAAAATTATGAATTAAATTACATGATGTTGGTAGACGGCTATTAGTAATAGTACTTAGTAATGTATAATTATATATTTATTTTCATTGTATACATGTATATATATATGCTTTAATGTTATAATAATATTAGTATGACGTTCTTATGAACCAAATTTTTAAATTTTCAGACTTCCGCAAAACAGTTTAGAATAGTATCTACATCCAAAGTGACTCCGTTTAGTTTGTCCCTTATAGGCACTTATAGGCTGAAAAAAAGGGCTGAGGTTAGGTTTGGTTAGACCTAATATTTAGGCCTATTAGACTTATATTTAGCTTGGTTTGAAGTGTATTTTATGAAAATATATCACTGCATCTATTAACAACAAATATATAGCTCTGTGCTCAATATTTATTCACCCACAAAATCGCGCGGAGGCGATGGTTATTAAAATGTTTTTACTCTCAGCGCTTAGGATATGAAAAATTAAAAACACTCGAAGAATTATTATGCCGTCACTGCGCGTGTAACCACCACCTGCAGGGATTTGAAACGGATCAATTCGTGTTCCGTTATATTATTCATTGCGGAACGCCGAGCTCTGCTACCGGTTTAATTAAAGTTTCATTTAAAGTTTCGCAATGAAATTAATGTGAGTTTTTGAAAAAGATTGATAAACTTAAGCTTTTTAAAACAAACTTGGTACGTCTCGCAACAAATCCTCGAAGTATAATATTTTTAGGCATTTATATTTTTTATGTATAATAATACATTATTAACGACTTATTTCTGAGTCTTGAGTATATTGTAATATGACCGATAACTTATTGTTATTATTCGACTACTACGCGAGTGTAAATAATGTATTTTACGTATCCGTTTATGGTATATGAGAAATTAAAAGTGATATTTAGAGGTAAAAGGCGAGATTTTTCGTAGAATTCTTACCATAGTTTATTAACTACAGCACGCATTGTTATGTAGTATACGCAGTTGTATACTCCTTAATCCGGTTTAAGGAAAAATAATATCTCAATATAATAGTATAATAGATACATTCCGTTAATGCTCAAAACGAATAAACAATGCCATTGCCCATTTACCAGTGGTAGCGTGAACTTTTGAAACTGTTGAGAGCGTCAATCGTATGCCCACCGCAAGACCAAAACTATAACCATAATATATTAAGACATATACTGAGACATAACAGGCTATTGAAAAGAATTATGGAAGGAATGATAGAAGGAAAGAATGTAGTTGGTAGACCCCCTTTGGACTACTTACAAGTTACAACAAATAATGAGGGATGTGAACGTCCCCGACTACAGACACATGAAGAGGAAAGCGGAAAATCGGCAAAAATGGAGAGTTGCAACAAACCAGCCTCACCGCTGCTAACTAACTAAACTAACTAATTATATTGGTCATTAAAGTGAAGATTTCTGTAATACCTTTAAAATGACAGTTATCGGCCATCACCTTAACCAATAACCAACTGCACGGCATATACCCATCTTCTGGTCTCTCGTGACCTCTAAAAAATTGAGTCTCGTGCCTCAAAAAAATACCACAACTACAGCCGCTGTATCAATAAGAAAATGGTATCGATTCTATTAGTTGTATACTTGTATTATAATATATACGAGAAGGTACGTAATGACTAGGGAACGGATTTAAATGCAAATTGCAAATTTTTCTGAATCTCCGAAAACATTGCTTTCCAAGCACAAAGTTCATTTAATACATCAAGGAATTAAAAAATGTAGGTAACTTTTATTTTGCATTTTCAAGATTTTATTACATTTATAGAGCATTTTTAGTGCTTTTTTATGTTTTTAAGTCATTTTTGTATACGAAATTATTGTTGACACGTGTAGACATATGTATTTACATATACATACAAATAAAACCTATTATTACCCGCAATTAGGTAAAAATAAGATAAGCTATTTATCTAAATTGTAATTTTGTATTGCACTGTTGAGTTGAGTCATTACTTCATCGTTTAGTACCGCGTATAGCCTCATCGTTTACGTGATTTTCGTAGATTTATTTAGTTTAATTTTGTTTTTTTTCACAAAGTTTTTGAAAAAATTTTCATAATAATGTGTTCTTTTTATAAGTTTTAAATTCAAAATTGTATTTTTATTGATTTTAAATACATTTTTAAATTTTTAAGGGCATTTTTTTAAGGCATTAAGTGGTATTTTTTTAGGACATTCTTCTTATTTTCTTTGGCATTAAAGTCCGTTCCCTTGTAATGACGTAATTTTTTTTTAATGGGTAACTATATCGATAAAAAGGTTATTGACAATTTCGAAATTGTTTTGGTAGGTATCTATTGTATTCTTTTCTCCTCTGTTAATGCATTTATTAAAGTCTAATAATGAACAAGTAATAAAAATATATACCGATATGCAATCTGCCAGAAATTGAAGCTGAAAACTATCCTAATTGTTTCCAACTTAAATCAAACACCCTTCGTCGTGACGCACCTTAGCTAAGACGTACAATAATAAATTATTAGACGTTACCGGTTTAATGGACCTACTTATGTAATTGAGTGAAATAGTAAAAGTATTTCTACCCGAAAAATCCAAGTGAATTACTAATGAATTTACCTTTAAATCTATTCGAGCCGACAAGAAGTATAAGGTAATAACTTACGCATCAACTTCATTTCTTAATTCGCTTTGACTTGATTCGGTTAACATAATATTATTTACTCGCCTGATGTGGACTTGCACCGCCCGCTCGTTGCGTGATTCGATTTGTGAATAATAATAATATCACTGTCGATAATATTTTTAAAACAATATAATGCTATTTCCCTTTAAACGTTTGTTTTTAATTTTATGCGAAACGTACCTACCTTTTGACGATCCTCACAAAGTCATAAACGAACTTAAGATCTGATGCCACTGATGAGGGGAAGGGGTTATATTATTACCAGGATTAGTCTCCGTTACGTATTATCCATTAAAATTTTTAAACCGTTTTTCTCAGACAAAAAGATTAAGAACGTTATTTTCCAAAAACCATTAAACATTCAAATATAGTATGTACTTTAGCTCGTTATTATTTATCATTGTATCAGCGCAATATTCACGCGTAACCAAAATGAGCTGATAACGTATACCTACATCTTTAGTTAGCGATCGACAAACAGTAGGTCTGTGTATTTGTAAATGTATATTTGTTTATTTATTTACTTATTTAATAGAAACTTAACAGACATGCAACGCTCTTTTACAAATCATAATGTACAACATGGTACGTTGTTGGGTACATTAGATACTACAACGATTTTCGTTAATAAGATATTACATAAACGAAAAAAAAAAAAAGAAAAATAAAGTAATTTATCAGTAAAAATCATCAATTAAATTTAACGACCATGGTACAGAACAAATCGAGAGGCCGGTAAAAACAATAACGTCTGTCAAGCACCCTCGCGCGTTGTTGATTTCGTGTGAAAACGGCACATGGGTACATTTTGGATGGAAATCGTACGTGCTGTATACGAATATACGATCGTGGTCTGTAAAATGATTATTATTATTATTAGAGTTATACGTTACATCACACGTGACCTATACGCGTATCGTTATTGTGCCGCGTAAGCGACATAACATAATTACACGAATCGATATTTTCACTGCCCGCGCGGATTAATTCCATTTCGTATCGTCACTGCTGACCACGACGAAATACTACAGACCACCGACCGACCGTCGACGACGGCCCTCGACCGTGCCTATACTTATTGCCTATAATTGTACTATTTATATGCATTAGGTGTGTAAATAATGTATTGTTATATGCACGTATACGTGCGCGCGTGCACGATGACATTGACGAAAGAAGCCAATCTACAGCGGCCGGCGGCGGTCTCGGGTTACCGCTATACTATAACCCATTGCCACGAATTCATGACCTCAGAAAGTTCGTTTGTATCTAATACGTTATGTATAACAGGCGCGGTTTCAGAGACTTACCTGGAAGGGGGGGCATTATTATAGCCATCAATAAATTACTGGGGGGGGGGGCTTATGCTAAGAGAATACCCTAACCGGGAATGCAATTTTGTCAATAAATAGGCTCTTATACTTACACACTAGGTATTTATTTATGCTTGGTTTTATTACATTTTAAATTAGAAACTTCAATCTTCTTTTTTTTTTTTTGTCTGCAATTTCATCAATTTTTTCATAAATATTTATGTTTTTTATGTTATTTATGTTGATGTCTCGGTATAAATTTACTGATTACAAATTGCATTTGGCGATTCGGTGAATTTTGATACAAATGCGATTAGTTATAAATAATCGATAATATTTTCTTACGACCGACGCATGTATGTTCGAGTTCGACGTGGTTAGGTCAAAAAAAAACTGATGATCAATAATATTTTCACTATTTTTAAAATACTCCGGGTTTTTCGTCGCAATATCGTTATGCCATCGTTATGATACGTCGATATGTGTATATATACGTAAACCGTCCGTCGACAAAATAATATTTAACATTGCAAATGGTTTTTTCTCCAAATTAGTTCACAACATATATTAATATTATAAGTTTTTTTCAGGAAAAATGTTAGGTACCTAGTTCAATAATCGAGATTTAATGTTCACAAAGAGAAACATGTATTAAAAAATGTAACACTTTGGAAAGCCTTGGGGGGGGCATGGCCCCAGTGCCCCCCCCACACCCCTTGGAGCCTCGCTTGATGTATAATATAATATTGTACACATATTGGCTACCTATATGCGTGTTTGTATTGTTAAAGGGTGGCATCGCGGAATGATTCGCGGTTCATTATTTTTACGCAAACGTTTTCAACTTAAGCACGTCGTGTTATCTAAAGAGATATCATCTTTTATGTAAGTTAAAAAAAAATATTCGTAAAGTCAATCGAAAGAAATAAAATAAAAGAAATAATAATAAAATGATCCATTTATTATGCGTATAAACATGAATAACGGAGACCGAGAAGTATTCAGCTCGTTCATTATATTCTATCAAATATGATAATCGGCTTAAAAAGATACGCTCAACGCATTCGAATATTCAATTTCCGATTTTCCCATGTCCTGTGTATAGTATTCTCTGTGCAGATTTGCCGTATTAAAAAGTGTTATAACAGAAAAAATGAATAAATATTACTATACAAAATCATTGTTTTGGATCGGTTTTGTTCGAGTATGCGATTAGAAACGTCAACCTTGGACTGCGTAGTTGAGCATCGGTATAGAACAGAGAACGAATATGAACAAAGAAATAATGATTAATATATCCAATAAATATTTCACACTATGATTTCACATGCAATTATTTGTTCAACTTTAATAAATGACCACGATCGTAGAAAGAAAATCACTTGTTATTTATTAAGTATTTTGTATATTTAATAATCCGACCATCACCCGCTGACTATACCTTTAGATTTTGGACAAAATTCCAGTCCTATATAGTATATGTCAGTGATGGCCAACATTTTACGGATCAAACACCAAACTTAAAAAAATCGTTCTCGATCAAAAAAAAAACTATGTCGTTTCTAATAAAATGAAAATAAATTAATTGATATATTTTATACACACTGCATTATATATTTTATTAACTGCACGTTTGTTTTCTTTATTTTTATAAATTATTTACTAAATAATTTCCTTAAATCAGTGATGTGTATATAAAATTGTTTGTACCCACTAAAACCTAGGATTACAACCTACCTGTAGGTTAGTGTGATTTTGGTTATTGTTCCTTAGCGGATAGAGTTGTCATGTCAGCCGTCAGGAGGATACTAAGTAGTTTCTAAGGGCGTTTCGATTTGATTAAAATTACTATGGGGAATGAATAAACCATTTGTTACCAGCAAAGTTGGCGAAGAAATTGATATGAAATAAGCTAATATTTTGACGTATATGGAAGCAAGTTTCAGGTTTTAAAAATGTCTGTGTAATTTCCAATGTTATCCAATTTTATAAACAAAATACAATATTTTGAACGAATAATTTTTAGGTGAATTTCAAAAAAAATTCATATTTCACGTGCCATGTATTGGTTATAGTAAGTACTATACTGTATGTATATATATATATATATATGTGTATATGGGTATTGTGATTATTCGAACATAATTCGAAAATCTGCGTAAGAGATTATATCGAGTAGAAATAAACGAATTAAGCGTATAAGAACGAAATCCGTTTTCGATAAATTGGTGATTCGTTTGAAATATACTGTACCGACGAGGGGTGTATTATAACACAATTATTATCCACGGCGGTGGCGGCAGCGGCGTGCCGTAGCGAATGATTTCTCGTCGACATCGCGTGGTATCAATGTATACGTCATAATATATTATATCTATTACATTTAAATCAGACGGATTAAGTCGCGCGAATCACGTAAATAGTTGGTAGGTAGGGTACATATTATTATATGTATACAATTATACTCGTTTTCGATTTTCCTCCCATTATTTTTTCAATACCGTTGCGCGTTACACGTATTAGTTATAATATTATCGTGTTTAAATGTTACTGTGTTTTATTTTTCTTAAAATATAAGCACTCGAATAAAAATAAAATTACGCGACAAACATTTTTTTTTTCTTCAACATTTAAATATCTATATACGTTATTGAAGACTGCAGTGTTATTGTCGAACCCCTGCAGGTTGACGCGAATTTCCTTCATTGTATACTTATATTCAATGCACGCATATGCATAATATTGCACAATATAGACGTGCAAAAAATCCGAGTATAGTATTATTATTATTTAACTGCGGCGACCGATGTGTGTGGTCGTCGTGCGTTATTCGTTCGCACAAATACGGATTAAATGCTATTGCAGGTTCGGTATGGGAACGGAAAAAGAATTAAATTATTATTTTAAATTCATTATACGCAAAGTCCTCGTGGTGTCTATCTTATGTAAAATATAATTCGGAACCGCGAACGGATATTTTCAATGTTATAATTTATAGTTGTTCCGTAACCCAAATAGAAATATATTATTTACAAAACATTTTATAACTCATCCAGAAATTGTTTATTAATGCTATTATTTTTTTTTTAACATGGAAACTAACCCGCACAAGTTATACTCTCCGCGCGTCCGTTCATAATTACTATATATTATCTGCTTATTATCTTGTTTTCACAACTCGCAATATAGTTTCATATTTTTAAATTTTTTTTCCGTCTAAATGATAATTACTAATATAATTAATTGTCATGTACTAGCATTATTCATTTCTCAAATACATTATTTAATAATGTTAAATAAATTCATAATAAACTCTCGTTAATCAAAAGTAATTTACACAATTTGATATAAAATACAATTCTTACAATCATACTATATATAGTAAATCCTAGAACAAAAACCGGACGAATCGAGTTTACCTATATTATATTGCTGCGCGTTGTATGCAACTAAACACCAATTACAATTTTTTTTTTAGTTAAAATAGTCGTTCTTATAAAATTGTATACTTGCTATATGTGCCCCTATACCCACCATAAAAATATCTCTATCTATTCGTGTTTGATCCGTTCCGAATCAATATACGTGCGTTTGCAATACCAAGGTTGCTTGATATTTTCACCTTATTTATTTCATCGATACAATATAAGTATAGAATTTCAACGATTTTAGGAGGTAATTATTAAAAAGAACTTCTAATGATTTTATTAGAAGATTTTAATGTTAATTGTGTAACAAACGATTCGATTCCTTTGGCAACATTCTTTGTACCTATACGAAAATTAGATTTGAAAATCAATAACAAACCAATACTGCCCATGGCTGGCAGTCGTATTGTTATTTAAAAATTTAATAACTTTGGTTTTTCTCATCAACTTACGTTTCGTCCTCAGAATTTATCTCGTGTATTGCAAATAAATTCGCGTATTTTCGGCAAGTTTAATAACCATGCATGAATATTGTATGATTTTTTCCATACGATTGATGTAAACATCTATATACACTCCCCTACTAACGACATTTAACCTCGAAACATTAGAGAAACGTCGTTTGAGATTAGATTTGTACTTTTCGCATAAACTCTTTACAAGAAATATTGACTGTCCTATGAGTTCCTAAGTCGTTTCTCCTTCCACGCCCCAAATCGTAGCTCCCGGTCTAAAAATACTTTTTATCTTAAAACAGAAGTAACTAATTATGCTAGCGATACTCCCCACCATAGAATCATCAAAATTATAAATGAATTAAATATCGATATGTTCATATCACCAAACTTAACCTCATTTAAAAATTATTGTAATTTCTTACTTGTTAATTCATAGCTAAAAGTATCTTATATATTATAACTTATATTGTACACCATTGTTTTTTCTCTTTCATTAATTTTCTTTTTTTATATCACTGTTAAGATCGAATGTTGTTATTATTATGTATTTAATTGGGCCTGGCCCGTTTAAAACTTAAATAAATAAATAAATATATTGTGTCGGTTACAATGAAATAATCGTATACCGAGGGTCCATGAAGTATATTATAAATGACTTAAGTAAAACATGTCTAGGACGGACCCTCGTGATTGTTCAACGAAATTTGATTAGGTCTCGTCGCAAATTGAATTACTGCAGGGTAAGTGGATACCTGATATTGTACACCGGATAAGCTGAAAACGTATACATGAAAAATAAAAAAAAAAATATTTCTTTGTGTCCCGTGCACTGCACTCTGCTGCAGTGCATTCACCGTCAAGGCGTCGACTGTAAAATAATATTTTAAAATCTATATTATAGACTCTAATTGCAGCGTTTCGTCGACGAATACAATTTATTGGTATTTAAAACGTTTCATGCAAGTACGATAATAATTATTATAATTGCATCGTGTAATCTAGAGATTTGCAATGGTTCGTATAGCATGATTGTTATTTTTATAAAGTTCATCTAAATGTGCTCTTTTTTATTGGATTTTATTTAGCACAGTTAAGTTCCTAAGTAACGGACGTTGTTTCTATGTGTTTAAAACACAGACCTTACATTATTAAACTATTGTACAAGGGGAAAACAGCTATATGGTTTGAATTAAATTTTATTATCTTATTATTTTTTATTTTTTCGGTTTGAACTGTTGGTCTGTTTGCAATAATGTTTTAAGGTTGAAAACTCAAAATCGTCTGCATACTTTAGTACGCATTGTTTCCTACATCATTTAATAAAGATCATTACACTTCAAACTGTACAGGGTACTCATTGTAACGTAACAGTTTTCCGATAACCTGTTTATATTATCGGCTTATTATCATGTACCGGCTTATATGTTTGGTGAGGGGAGAGATGATTTTGTATGTTGTAAAATCACCTACGTATATTATACGTTGTTATTGATTATTGTTGTAGTAATAATTACTTATATAGCATTATATAATATGTATTAGTTACATTGATTGCTGTTTGTACGGTAATGAATTACACACCAGCTATAATGGCGACCGCCCGCCGTCAGTCGCGGTTGTACGCTGTCCCAATGTATAATAATATATTATTATATAACATAGTTTTAAGACAATATTATTACAAATTATTATGACAACATGATTTATGTTCTCGGTAGGAGCACATATGATATTATAAAGGAGTGCCCGTCATCGACTCGTTCTCAGGACGCGTGCAGGACACGCCTCTCTCCTAGATCTTAACCGCACAATATGTATAACCATAAATATATTTATGCGCGCGTTCCATGACGTATAATATAATATAGTATACTCAGTATTGACATATCGTATCGCGTAGTAGTGTGGACCGGATTTTACGTTGTCGTCTTTTTTTTTTTTCATTCCACCCTCCCCCCCCACCCGCGCACAATTGTTTTGCCGGGCGGTGCAGTATAATACTATAGTAATAGTATACATAGTAATAGTGTAAAGTTGCAAGACCGCGGCGGCAGTGACAGAACAGTGCGTAAATAGAAATAATGAAAATGATAATTATAAAAGGTTTGAAAAAAAATTGTAACATCTCGTATACATAATAATATATTGAAAGAAAAGAATAAAATAGTCGTTATACACTTCAAATACTCTCGGCGTAAGTTTTTATTTTATTTTAGTTTTCTATTACAGAACGGGCCGTGGCCAAAGTACATGATATAGTTATACAGACACAAACATACAATATTTAATAATACGTATACGATACACATAATAATATATACCCATGAAAAAAGGATAACATTAATGCAATAAACTAATATTAAAAGTGACCGGGACCACATCGGTAATCCAGCGCATCCTCTTTTGAACATGGGTCGATTGTGGGAATAGTTGGTGGATCGGTGGATGCATATTGGTACATAAAAAATATTAGATGAACGGGAATGAAAATGTTGAACCATTTTATTTGTATTTTTTAGATTCTGAACGCAGTGGTGGAATCTATTGATTTTACAATGATGTGTGTTTTTTTTTTTTGTGTTTGATAACACCTTTTTTGGCGCTAAAAATGCTTCAATTTTCTTAAACAGTAACTTTTCTAAAAGGAAAGTGAATGCAGATGGTACTTGGGCACGTCAAAAATACAACTTTTTCAATATATTTTAAAAGCGTCGAAAAAAACGATAAAAAAATTACGAAAAAACGGGAAATTTTATGCAAATTCATGTTTTGACAAAATACATTTTTTTTTAAAATACTCTCACTCAAAAACGAAAAATCGCAAACACTTGAAATTTTTACCAAATCTTTATATTGGCTTTTTCTATACATAGTTAAGTTTTCAAAGTATTTTGACATATTTTGAATTTTTTAAAGACAAATTAAATTTTCGATTTTTGTAAGTTTTTTTTTTTTTGAAATATCTTGAAAATTTAAAACAAGATTTGTAATAAGTTAAACTAATTATAACTAAATAATATCGGAGATTGTTTCACTCAAATATTTTTTTATAAACCCATAAAGTTCAAATTTGTATAAAATATGTTAAAATCGCGATAATTTGCAAGTTATTTTGTAGTTGAAAATTCATAAAATTTTTTCTGTTTATACTTAAGGTTCAAAATTTTAACACTAGGTTGTCCATAAGCTAATCTTCAATAATATATAAAAAAAATTTCTACCGGACTTAAAAGAAAAAAATTTATGATTGTTTGAAATTTAAATTTTTACAAAATTGCATTATAATTCAATTTAAATATAAAATACTAATTATTATATACACATTTTAGACAAACATATTAACTCCGTTCAGAATCGTTATTTGCATACAATGATTATCTATCATTACATTCAAATTTAACAAATCAACTGTAATGACCTATCCTATGAACGAGGTGCACTCCACCCCCAACTGTTCAGCAGAGCGAGGCCCATCCGGTTCTTTTTTTTCTTTTTTCTTACAATATATTATTAATGTTTCTATATTTTGATGCATTATATTACGACGCATGAGTAGTCATCTGTACTATCGTATAGCGTATTAGAGTAAAAAATAAAAACGAAAGATGTATATATTATTATATAGCTGCGTGCGGCTGCAGTGATGCCAGGGACTTTTTCCCGTTTCGACTGGTCCCCCATCCCCATTCCCCATCACGACGACGCTTGTATATATTATTATATACATATTATAGTTGTTGCCAAGGTACAGCTGCGGCGGCGGCCACTATCGTTTCCACGGAAACATTTCTCGTCGTCGTTTTTTATCCTCTCTTCGCCCGACCGACGACGACGACGGTGCTTCACTGCGCTCCCGGGCTCTCTCCTTTTCCTTTTCCTCCCCTTGTCCGTCCCTCCGCAACCGTCCCGTTGTCTTCCCATCCCGCGACCGGAGCTCACCTCCCCTCTCTCCCCGTCTTTCTCGCCCCTCCGTTCTCCCCGCCACCGTCCGTCCGGTTGGCGCTACCGCTTCCGCCGCCGCCGCCGCCGCCGTCACCAAGTTTCACAATCCGCCCGCGCGTCTTCCATACATCGGCCCCGCGGTTGTTTTCCGACACAATGTGCTGCTGCTATAACTCAGCAGTTCCACCGTCGCCGCCGTCCGAGCGCATTCAGGCCGTCGCCGCCACCGCCGCCCCGCTATATACACTTCGCGGACTTTGCGTGGGAAAAATAATACTCGAAAACGGCGTCCAGCCCGACGTTTTGCCGACGGTTTCCGTCGTTTCGCTGCAGTACTCGGCGCGCGTACGATATATATATATATATATATACGACGTGTATGATAATAATAATAATAATACATCATACATACGTAGGGTTGTAAATTTGAAATATTTCAATGAAATCATGAAATATATTTTTTTTCTTTTAAACAGGGAAATGTTTAAAAAATAACTCAATAGATAAGATTATAAGAACATAAGATACCTATACATATTTATATGACATAATAATATAATATATATTACAAATATATACAATATACATATTTGATATAATCAATCATGCAATTTTTCCCTGTTGGCATATGGCTGACTTCAATATATTGTCTTATAGTCGGTCATCTAGTTTTCTTATATGTCTATGTTTGTGTATTATTATGTATGTAGTATGTATGTAACTATGTTACACATTTTCTTTATTTCATACAAGAAACCAACTTTTAAAAATGTTCACTTGGAAATAAAAAAAATATTTTTCATGAAATTTTACAACCCTATTACATACGTATATAGATGCGACGACGATCTGCACTCTTGTTCTCCGTATCCGCGGTCCTCGTCCATCATATTCGTTCCGCTCTATTTATTTGTATATACACAAGTATAACATATAATATTGCATTCTCCTCTCCTTTGCACTTCCATCCACCATTCTTACGTGTATTATTATTAGGGCTAGGAAAATGAAGCACTTAAAACCTACAATAAAGGAATTAAAAAATTGCCAATAATGCTACAAAAAAAAAAAAAGAAGCATTTTAACCAGGAAAATGCAACTAAAAAAGACTTGAACATTTTTAAGTTTAGCTGAAAAATATCTTTAATATCAAAAAATAATTTATTAAACACATTTCTATTTGTTCAAATCAATTAATTCTTAGAACTAACCACAATTTACAGATATCGAATATAAACCCCTATAGAAATTCCTATAATTAGTGTCTGCTAAATAATATTATTGTAAATTTATTGTAAATAGACAAAGTAAACAAGTCAATAAATATCGTTCTCATTGTGTCTGAAGTCCAGACAGTCAACGTATTATGCAACCACTACTCCCTCGGTAGTCACTTCAAAATCTAAGAATCTATTTTCAGAAATATTTTTCGATGAGGCTATAATATTTCACTATGAAATCACGAAATATTTAATAATAAAATAATACAATTAAAATAAATTAATAAATAATAATTTAGATAAAAATCTCCGTAAATGTTCTATAAATGTTAAATATGCGTAAAATTAACAAAAACTAATTAAAAAGCTAATAAACTAACAAAAAGTACCAAAAAAGAATTTATTTACGAATATCATAAAAAAAAGCAAAAATAAATTTGTTTTCAAAAATAAAATGTTTGAACTCTGTGATGAATGAATCGAATTTTGTTTTTGATTAGCTATGTCCTGGACTACTATCAAAGAAAATGCAAATTTTACAAAATCCTAGCCCTAATTATTAAATAATACATACATATATTGTACTCAGTATGGGGGGCTTAAGGGGTCACAACCCCTCCCCGAAAATGTGTCTTCCTTTATTAAATCACTTTTAACTGAGTTTTACGTTTTAAAGCACACCGGCAGTCATCGTTAACGTTACAACATAATACGCGTGGCAAAATAGATTAGACAGTCCATTTTGCCATGATAATAATATGAATTATTCAATTATTGGATTTATTAATCAAGAAGTTTATAGATTATAATACCCATATTGTTTATTGCCTATATTCAAGCATTTAATATAATTATACGTACACTGTTTAACTTTTTACCACATTTCTGGCTTTTGCATAGAATTCTGCAAAATTTCCCTCTTTATAGGAAATTATGCACAACCCCCCCCCTCCCCCTCGAAAAAAATCCGTTGTGCGCTATACTGATTGTACCTACTCGTACTCTTGTACTATTTCGCGGTTGTACATGCATTATCGTCACCACTATAGGGCGCATCGCTCTTGGTGCGAAGAGAGCGTGCAGCCAGGGGCCGCTCCAAGGGAGCAGCGTAACCCCCTCTCAAAGTCGTATTTTTATATAAAAAATTGTTCATTATTAAAAACAAAGTAAAATCGAACCTGGCGTCGCACGAGAATGTCGGAAGATTGGTTTATAGCATTATGTCTAATAAATATTAATAATGGAATGGATCTTTTTAATCAAAAAGATAATATATAACTGATGTGTTATCAAAAACAAAAACTAAAAATATACGGCTTGAATTTGTATTGTAAAAATTGTTTTTCTTTTTTTTTTTTTGTTATAAAGTTTTCTGAAAATTATGACTTAGCTCTCTTCCAACCAAATCTCTGGAGCCGCCCCTGCGTGCAACAGTACGCGCCGACATTCCCGTGTGCCCTTCCCCTTCGTGTTCTCCGCATATATATATATACTTCTATATATTATATGTATATACATGTTATTTTCGGGCACGGCTCCGCATCCGTCTCTCTTCCATCGCGCACGCTACGGTAATTTTCCCATTACGGTGTCCGTTCGACCGCGAGCGCGTAATACCTTCGCGCTCGGGGCCCTCCATAGCCGCTATTATATTATTAATTTTCTCTTTCGTTATCTCTCTCTCTCTCTCTCTCTTTCTCTCTCTGGGGGTTGTAGTTCTACGCTGAAGCTTTTGTAGTGCAATTCGTATACAATATATATGTACATAGTATCCAGTGCGCGCCCATCCCTTCCATATTGTAGCCGGTCACCACCGCGGCTGCGACGAAATAGTGGTACCGTGTTTAAGGGTAGGGAGATGTTCTACTAACCCTCTCCTATAAATCCTCCTGGACAACAACAAAAAAAAAAATATATATATATATACGGAAAAAATGTTAATTTCGCAATGAATAATATTTAATAATTTATTTATTTTTTGGAAAAGATAATGTTGGCCCCACGGAACAAGTCGCACTTCGTTATTTTTCAACAACGTAGGTATACCTATACCAAATTATCTATTATATTATACATTTGTACGGACAATAATACTCGCATGACCTGCGAATACGAATTTTATTTCTAAATGAGAATAAAAATAAACGTCCTTGTAGAACTGCAGAAACACTATCCTATTTTTTACTATATTATCGGAATCGACACACTGAAACCTTAGGGGAAAATGCAATATACACGAGAAATTAAAAATAATATAAAAAAATAAGACTGATATACAATCTTAAATAATAACATTTCAGCTTTAAATTCCTTGAAAAAATTAGGTAAACTGAAACAACTTAATTGGTTATTTCTTGTACAAACATAATATATTGTGATTTCTGAAGTAGGTACCGTAACAATCAACTATATTCAACATATAAACTATGACCATGAAAATAATTATCAAAATGGTATACAGTTCAAGTGGTGATGAAGTGGTGTTTTTTAGATTTGGTGTCTGATGGGAAGACACCAAGGCTAGTTGTGTTAATTGTAGGATAATGCGTCAGCTTAAATAATGCAAATGGTCGAAATATTGGGTCCGCTCGGAGTTATGCAATATTTCGAAATAATATTTTGAATGTTTTGATCCGCAACTAAACGGTATGTTCCTAACGCAGTAATTATTACAGGCGTTTATCCTTTTCCGGATTATTTATAAATTTATAATCATTAATAAATTCATGTGGGAACTTCGGTAGATGTTAATTTCTATGAACTTATCCGAAAATGCGAAAAATATCTGAAACGCTTTGGACTGAAACACGTCAACATGACAACATGTTATCTAACTTGATCAAAAATAGTTAAAATACTTAATTTTTTCATACTATTTTCATAATACACTTTTAACGCATCTATCTGACATGGTACCTAATAAAACACAATTCAAAAAGATTTACGAATTATTCATTACTGGTTATTAGAAAACATAGACGAAACATTTATTTTACCACACTAATATTTAAGCAACACGGACTACCCCAATATTGATGGCTATCCCATTCTGCATAGGTACTTATATAAATACATACAAATGAACAAAATTGCGTTCGCACTCAATAAAAAATAATATGTAGAAGTGTTATGTCTAAACATTGAAATATGTTTAAGTGATGATTAATGCCACAAACTGTGAGCTTATTTACGAAAATATAGATTTTAGTTTTTAAATGTTATTAGGTACTGCCTAATGTTTCCCAATACTACATTATGTTATTTGATTTTAATTGTACACCTAATTTCTTATTATTTATATTTCATTGTTTGTTTGTCGAATTCTATGCAAAATATCAATAATAAGAAAACCTTAATTGGATAGGTCGTTCGCATGGGCACTTTTTTGTTTTTTTTTTTTTTAATAAATAAAAAATAAAAGTCCAGTTACATAGAGTATATGGATAAATTACAGAAGTCCCAGTCATTATATTAATCGTATACCTATATATATACGTAACTAGCATTTGTGAAGCCCGTCAAACGACGTTTCGCCGCTATACACAATATAATAATATTATTATGCTGGCGCGGGGTACATATTATTATTATAATATACACGAGCACGTAACGCACCTATATGTTATATTATAATAAAATATATAAATATCATTTCGTTTTGTTAAAAGGAAACATCGACCGACCGCACGCAATGGTATCGCCGGCGTATAATACTATGTATATATATAAATATATTATAATATAGGTATATAGGCATATCGTATGTACGTATACGTATGTTATTACAATGCCGGTCGAGTTTTTTTTTTCTCTCACTATAGTTTGTGTATTTTACTCCTCCGTATATGCGCCGCACACGTGTTATATATTATATATATGTATATTATGCAGTTCCTTATCTCTTCTTCTCCCGTCCATTGTTGCAGTGCCGCCCGTGCACGCGGTATATTATAATATGATACGATATTAAGCTACCTATAAATTTAATTTCAACAATAACGAAACAAAAATAAAATAATAATAATAATAATAATATTTATTTGTATAAATGAGAAAACGTTAGCGTAAAGCGGTGGCGGTGGCAGCTACCGTTGAAAGTAAGAAGAAGAAGATAAAAAAAAAAAAAAACGAAATAAAATACTCGGTGCGCGTCATAAATATAAAACGGCGGTCTATATTATAATATTTATTATAATATGTGTGCTGCTGCTGCGGCAGGAGATACGCTCGCGACAATAGCCGCGGGACGACCGACCGACGTACAAATTCTTTGTTGTCGTCGCCGGAGCCGCAGATTCGAATTTATAATAATATCGTATACATAATACACACGTATATATATTATATATATATATATATATATATATATAGTAATAATATTATGTAGAATATATGTATACCGTATAGCGAGTTTAATAATAATAACAACACCGTAGCGCTGCCGTCGGATATTAATCACGTCGCGTTTGTTACATATTATTATTATTATTATTGTTATGTATCTACGTCGCTCATATTTTCTCGTTTTCGGGTTTTCACCACACCCCGTGCCCGTCGCATTATAACACGGCAGGCATATACGTATATTATAATTAGGGCTGAGATTTCAATGCACTTTGCATTGTTTTCCAAAGCTTATACTGTGCAATGCTCGTCTTGTCACAAATTTGTTTTATGCACAAGTTTATTTTGCATTTTTTGATGTTTTAAGGTCATTTTTTTAATTTTTTAGGGCATTTTAGAGTTTTTGGAGCATTTTTTGAGTTTTTGGAAACTAAGTATGAATTTTAAATTTTATTTTAAGATTTTTACACCGACATGGTTTTTATATAAATTTAACAGATTATAAGTAGGTAGGTACTCGTAATTCGTATAATATTATCGGACTAATCGTTTATCGACTATAGGTTTGAGTAACCATTACCCGCATTTCCTGTAATATAATCTTAAATCGTTAAAATCGACGTCCAGTACGAGTTTTGTCGTCGTAAACACCGTTTTATTACTCTAGTTAATTCTTTATGATAATTTAATATAAAAATGCCAAAAGTAAAATGTTCGACAGCTAGTCGACTGCGTGCGTTTGTACAAGAATTTGGACATAATATTTTTTCTACAGACGGATTGGTATTATTCTGTAAAATATGCAACGTGAAAGTTAGGTACTACTGAAATTTTTTTTAGGGCATTATTTAGAGTTTTTAGGTCATAAAAGCATTTTTTTAGGGCATTAAAATCCCAGCCCTAAATTTATAATATACAAGTGCTGCGCAGATTTTGGATTTTAAAATATTGATTTTGTCCGAAAATCAAAAGAGCGACCAAATGTGGTGTGACGAAAGTTTTATCGTTAGAAAATACAGAAATCCGTAATGATAAACCCAAATCTCGGATTTCTAAATCCAAAAATCCGGATTTTTCGGATTTTTGGAGAATTCCCATCACTACTGCAGTTACGCGAGCACTTATACGACTTTTTCCGATCTTCTTCGTTGGTGAGCTTTCAGTCCGATAGAAGTGTGATAATGCAAAACGCAATAAAGTCTCACTGGACCCTGAATGGCAGTTGAGTTATATTCTATCGTTATAGCACTTATAGGAATACTGAGATTTTCATAATATAACATCAACCGGTGAAAATACAATTATATGGACCATAATATATTAAGAACAGTTAAGGGGATAGTAAGCCACGATTTTCTGTCTCTGTCTATTGCATATATGAGCAACATAGGAATTTAGACGTTTACTATTTCCAACGTACCGATCGTTCAATCCATACGATAAGAATTTTAAAAATTGATTGTAATTCGTCGTTAAGTCTAATTTAGATCGGCATTCCCATTTTTTTTATTTTCCCCCCTAAAATTTCACAGTAAGAATCAAACAAATTGGAAACACAAAAATCAACAAAACGTTAATTTTTGGGTATGTTAAGTACAAAATTTAAAAAAATATGAGAAAATCAATCTAAATAATACTTTACAACGAATTCAAATCGGTATTTAGAATTCTAATTAATTAATCAATTGAAATAAAAAACTTCCAAATTCCTATGTTGTGCGTATGATAGACAGAGACAGAAGATCATGGCTTACGATCCCCATAGTCATGTAATAATTCCTACTCCTATATTATGAAAAAAATCATATTATCGACTACGCGGGTATTTCGCTGCCTTCGTCAAATTAGTCCCAATGTTTTTCTTTTGTGTCGTACTTATAGCTAACATTCTTATATTGTATCTAAATAAATTATAAATTTATGGAAAAACAAATCTTAATAAAAAAACTATATGTACCTAAGCATGGAAAAAAAATTTCCTGAAAGGGAGGGGTCATTGACTTCATCAATAATAAATGTCAAATCTCCGCTAAAAGTTTTATTTCAAAATATCAAAAATATCTACAATACGTAAACCGTACAATCGTATACAATCATAATATACGTAAAATTGAACGGATTTCATTTTCTGATTTTCTCAGTAGACAGTAAAATCTATTGTTGTGCTTATTTATACACTATGCCAACCTCCCTGTAGAATCATTCTTCGAACACGATGATTTATCATTGCTTTCAAAAACATACAACTAATATATGCTTACCCCATACGATTATTCTGTTTTCCTTCATTTTTTGTTTTATCTGATAATGATAAAAAATAAACAATATTTTTCAACAACTTTTAAATGTACAATAATAGAATATGATATTTATATAATAATTTATTAATCTTTGAATAATTTCAATTACATTTTTTTCTGTGTTTGTTTTTTTTTAATTTTCGTAAACTCATAATGACAATGATTTTTTCAAACGAGCATTATGCATGAATCTCTTTACGCGTTGTTGCAAATAGAGAGCTTTCGGGAGACCGCACCCAGTATAGTTAAAATCGGCTCGAAAAAGCGGCATCATAATATTATATTAAAATATACCAGCGGCTCTATCCACGTATTGCACACATTGCAAAACCGTCGCGATACCGATGATAAAGGATTTAATGCTAATGTTGCCTAGCAACATAAAAGTATCCCAAAAACCGTATTTCGCGAATGTGTCACAACCCAGTAAAAATAGATAAAAAGAGCCTCGCACACATTTCATTAAATCCTGCAGCGTGGCGTGTTCGAAATCATACGACGACGTGATAGATGTATGCGTATATATATATATATATATTATGCTCACACTATGTAACGTATCAAATTACATAACATATTATAGTAGAGTGGCTTTCGTTATTTTCTTATGTACATTTAATCACGAAGAATTCTGAAGAAGAAAAAAATACTTCTTTTGCGAACACACCAAACCAATCGGAAACGCAGCTATATCTAATAATATATCGACTCCCCCAATTTCAGTATAGGGATTATTAGGTTAAATTTAAATTATAATCATTTTTCGAATTCTTTGTTAAAACTTTTAATACATAGGTACAAATGTGTTGTTTGATTGAATATTATATTTTCACCATAATTTTAGGTTTTTTTAACTTCCACAATAATTGTATGATGAAAAATAAACTCAAGTTACTTCTTTTTTACGGGGAAAAAAGTTATTCGGAGAAGTAACTTGAGTTACTTCTTTTTTCATGGGTAAATATAGATCAGTGGTACTAAAATAATATTTTCAAATAAAATATTTTTATTTTAATGAACAACTAATCAATTAATCATAATAAATACTATAGAAATTACATGAAAAAAAAAAAAAATTATGTACTCTCATTAACCTATCTTAGTATAGGTAGATCAACACATTAAGACAGTCATCAGAGTTGAATACTGTTATAAACCGTAATAATCGTATCATTTATTATTAATTGGACAACAATATTATAATAATTGTAATCATTGACATTGTTAATAATAATATCGGTCCAAAACTATAAATAATACAAACATTAATTATAATAATATTATTATAAATATAAAAGTGAGTTTTTTCCATTTTATCGGGGAATGTTGAGTTAAAAATAGAAGTAGGTAACTAGAAATACGTCTTTTTTCGTCGGAATCATTATCATGGGATTAATCATTAATATTTTGATTTCTATCCTCTCTGGAGTAGCAAAGTTACTGCCGTTTTCGTGAGATATAAAAAAATAATTCCGTTATCACATTTCATAAGAAAAACGAAAATGAGAAAATTCGAGTTACTTTTCTTTTTATTGGGGGAGTCGATATATATATATTATATATAATATACATCCTGTGCTTCTAATACTAATATTCGATAACATTCCTGAGGGACATAATAATATATGTACCACCAAAAAGCGTCTATAAATTAATTATTAATAAAAATAATCACCCGCGGTTCCGATCGTACACAATACAATAATTGCAAAACTAATAAATATACAAGTGCTGTTTTTTTTCTTCGATTTATTCTAATACATTTTTAGTGTTTTCTTTAAATTCTTATACAGAGATAATATAATAATACACATTTTCCCCATACGTGGCAATAATAAATGTTTCTCTTGTTTTTTGTGTACATATTATATTTATTGTTTTTGGTTTTATCAACAAAGGAATAAACTTTAAAGAGTTTAAAGTGTCTAAACTAAGTCAGCGCTGTTGAGTTATAGTGTAGAACGTAGGTGGACGCCCAGCGTGGCGGTGTTGGTGCAAACTATTTTCATTTTGGAAGAGTAAGACTTATTCGGCTCACGCCCACTCACTTACTGTTTACCTTGAACATGTCACAAGCACATCTATTGTAATGAAACAAAACATGGTTTGATCTTAATGTTATTTTCGTATATGTTTGAGTACATTCCAAAATAAAATTGTACTCTGCAATATTACATACTTATATACAAATCAATATTGTAAAATAGGTATAACTTCAATTTTCTTTTCTTGTGTCAAGCACACTATATTTAAATACAATATTTGATATAAAATATATATAAAACTAAAATTATAAATATAAATGGACGAACAAATAAATAAAATAAACAAAAAAAAAAAAAAAAATACATAAAAATTCAAAGTCAATAAATGGTAACAATAATTGTCGTTTCTTCGGTTTACATAGTTTCAGCCCACTTGCATGCAGGAATAAGGACGAATTGGGTATTGCATGATATGTTTCAATTCGAGCAGTCCCCATTTCTTCAGACCATATCCTTTGTACGTCCCACTAACGTTTTCAATGTTCTCATACGGTTTAGACAAGTCTAAACGGGCGCCATACTAATCTATACTAATTGATTACTTGGCGATAGCGCTTCGACGGGAACCCTTTTTTCGTTTTTTATTTGTTTTGTCATTTTTCTAACACTTTTCTGTCACTTAGTATATGTTAAGCATTTAGTCTTTTCATGAAACTACTTCTCGATTTAAGTCGGAAACTATTAGGTAATATAATATAATGTGATATAATGGGATTAACTTTATTATATGTGATATAACTGATTATACTCTTTACAACAATGGCTTTGTAGTGAGTACTAATGGTGGTGATGGTTCTAAAAATCCAGGTAGAGTAAGTAACCTATTTGTTTAGTTATTATAGCGAATGTTATGGTGACTGAGTTACCAGAAATAAATTACCTATCTTAATGTGATTTATATATAAATAATAACATACTTATAGTGTAATATAAAGCGTATATGCGATTAGTTAGGTACAGATTTTAGTGGCCGTGTTTTCCATAGGTACGAAACAATATTGGACTTTATGTATTTATGTTTGAACACTTAAAGGTAATGCAGGCAACGCAGGGGCAGGGGAAATTTTAACTTTACAAGTTGGCCTTACCTATACAATAATATTACGTTACAGCGTCACTGGTACAACGACACCACGCGCTCGTGTATACGTATATACCTATGCATAATATTATAAACCGTCGCGAAACGGTCGTATACGCATGGTATAATAGGGGTCGAACATTTAATTTGGAAAAAACTTACAGACACCATTATGGCAGTCGAGTAACAATTTATAGTGTACTACGAGTAAATATATATTTATATATATATACGTACATATTATGCGGGTGTGCGCGTATAAAGAGGGCTGGTAAATTAATATCGGGAAATCCTGCGGGGATTTGTTCAACTCTGCTGGACTCTTGTCAAACCGCGTAGTAATGGGGCCCCGTGCCCGGCGAACATTATCATGTATAGCCGCTAAATCCTTTCATCGTCGTGCTGCCTGCACCGCGTAGTCAAGAACACACATACGTGCGGTTATAGGTTACCGCCAGTGGCGCCGCAACGGGAGATGATGGTATTTTGCGCCAATTTAATTAGGTGCTTGTGATTTGCGCCATCAAAAGGTACATTGAAGTGCGTATGTAATTTGCGCTAAATATGAAAATATAACGTGTATTTTGCGCCACGTATACAAATTAATTTTGGTAATTTGACTGAAAACGAAATGGAATATGTAATTTGCGCCACACTTTCAACTTCAATGGTTGGAATTTACCAGCAGATAAATTTACTGATATCGCATAGGATATACAATAACTACGTACCAATGTGTGTCCAATATAATATTGTTGTGTTCTACTGATAATGGAGACATATCATAATCGGAAACCGATTATGTCTAATCTAATGAAAATTATCAAAATTTACTTATTTTATATACACGGAGTTCGTTTTACTTGTGGCGCTAATTACAATTTCAATAAGGTGATCTATGGCGCAAATTAAAATTTTTGTAGGTAAACGATGGTGCAGATTACATATTACCTTTTTATTTGGCGCAAATTACCAAAATACAATTTTAGATGTGGTGCAAATAACATATTTTTATTTTTTTTTTGTTTGTTTTTGGCGCAAATTACATACGCCCGCCGCAACAACCGGGACGGATGACGATGCCTACCATCGGGGCCCCACAGGCGCGCACCAAGGATTTTTGTTTAGGGGGTGGCTTGAAAATTTTCCTATTTTCTTTATACACAAGTAATTAATAATCACCACAAATTATAAATGGTAATTTTTATACTATTATTATTATATGTTATATTATATGTTTAATCAATCATCATTGTAGTACTATATTTGTGAAAATATGTTATAATAATGTATAATTTAGTAAAGTTGGGGGGGTTTCAGCCCCAAAGCGCCACCCTCCCCTGGGTGCACCACTGGGGCCCCATCATAGGCGTAACATGGTAATAGGGTAATTTTAACACATTGACGGACACTGCTGCTATAGCAGTAATTTACAATTTTGATGTTAGATGCCATGACTGCAGTATAGCAGTAATATGAAACATTTCATATTATCATGGCATTGCTGTTATAGCTGTACTTATTCCAATGGTATCGAATGAAAGTAGACATCAGACTGCCTCATCGCGTTAGGTTAGATAATTCGGCACTGACATATTTTATATGGAAAAAATACCAATAATGTATATATAGTTTTCTAGTTTTAGAATTCGGGTTTATTATCGTTTGTGTTCTTAATTCTATTGACTCGCGTTATTTTTATTAATTGAAGTGAAGTATAGTTCGTATTTACAATGAAACAAAACCGCAGAATTGATTACCTATTAAACAATAATTTAATCTAATATGTGAATATGTTCGAACCAGGACGAACGACGGTTCGTTGTTTAATTGCACTTTTGTCATATTTTGTAAACTTTTGTCGCTTCAAATATGAACCGAAGACAGATTAGTGAAATTATCTAGATGAGAGTACCAGTGGTTCTAGTTCGTTTTCTTGTGGGGACGATTCGGATATCGATCCGACTTGTGAACAACCAAGGTCACCTCATTCTCAATCTTTGCCACCCGTAGGTACGTTGTTTGTTTGATTCTAGTGACGACTGTGGACCTGAACATACTGGATCAGATAATTATCAAAATTCAAAAGACAATTTATCGGTGAAGGACAGTTCAAGTGAGTCCAGTGATGATAATTCTGATATAATGATACAGAATTAAATCAAAACTGAGCATTTACAATGTTGAACACCGTTAATTGTGATACCGATGAAATACCAAATAATAATAATCACCTACGTCCTATACATAATATCACAGTGTGGTACATGCGGTCCACAAGTTAAAGACTATATAATAATATGTACGATTTTATAACACAATATCGTATTATATTTTATAGGCTACACTACTGCAATCATTACTCAATAATATTCATCTGTTATATTCTGTATAAATACTGTTAACATTCTAAGAATAACAGCCCGATCGACGATGGTATCGTACTGGTTTGTGGCGACGTCAATATATTTTATTTCCAATGCTCTCCATAAACATTATTAATATAGATGTCATAAAAATTCTTTCTCGATAATTTTAGATTCTGAACGGAGTGATGGAATCTATTGGTTTTACAATGGTGTGTGTTTTTTTTTTTTATTTTATTTTTTTTTTATTTATTTATTTTTTTTTTTTTGTGTCTGAGGACACGATTTTTGGTAGTAAAAATGCTTCGATTTTCTTAAACAGCAACTTTTCTGATAGGAAAGTGAATGTAGATGGTACTTGGGCAAGTCAAAAATCCAACTTTTTCAATACTTTTTTAAAAAATCGAAAAAAACGATAAAAAAATTACGAAAAAATGGGAAATTTTACGCAAAATCACGTTTTTACAAACTACATTTTTTTAAAATGCTCTAACTCAAAAACGAAAAACCGCAACAACTTGAAATTTTCACCAAATCTTTATATTGGTGTTCTCTATACGTGGTTACGTTTTCAAAGTATTTTGACATATTTTGAATTATTTATAGACAATTTAAATTTTCGATTTTTGTAAGTTTTTTTTTTTTTAAACACCTATAAAATTTAATTGGCTGGCCAAAAACTCTCGAAAATTTAATACAATATTTATAATAAGTTTAACTTATCTTCAATAGAAAATAACGGTGATCGTTTATAAGCTTATAAAGCTCAAATTTGTATAAAATGTGTCAAAATCACTATAATTTGCAAGTTATTTTGTAGATAAAAATTCATAAAATTTTTTCTGTTTATACTTAAGGTTCAAAATTTTGACACTAGTTTGTCCATAAGCTAATCTTCAAAAATATATAAAAAAATTTCTACCGGACCAAAAGGAAAAAATTTTATAACTGTTTTAAATTTAAATTTTTACGAAATTGCATTATAATTCAATTTAAATATAAAATACTATATTATTATATACCCATTTTAGATAAACATATTAACTCCGTTCAGAATCGTTATTCGTATACAATGATATCTATCATTGCATTCAAATTTAACAAATCCATTGTAATAATGACCTATCCTATAAACAAGGTACATACTCCACCCCCAACTGTACAGCAAAGCGAGGCCCACCCGTTCTTTTTTTAATTTTGATATTATTTAAATATAACCATAATTCATGACGTACACAGTATTATTTCCCTGATAATAAATAAATAATTATTGTCTTAGCATGAAAAAAAAAAAAAAAAAAAAAATTTACCACAAGTACTCAATTATTTACTTTGTCATTGGGGCTGAAAGATCCTAGTTGCGCCATTGGTTACCACGCATTATATACGACCATGTACCTATATAAACAGCAGAGACCTCGCGCGATCGTAGTGGTTTTTTTTTTTTTCCACCTCGTTCGCTCGTATAACGTTATACACGCCGCGTTACATTACTATGACTATTATTATTTTTCTTCTTCTACACAATAATATAAAGGTTATAATATATAGGCGCACTGTTTCCCCTATAACGTCGAGCAGCGCCCGGGCTTGCGCGTGATATTTTATTAGAAATCCATTGCTCCGTATACAACACAATTATTATATATACTACACACGCATTATATATATATGTGTGTGTGTGTGTGTACGCGTGTGTGTGTGTGTGTGTGTGTGTGTGTATAATATCGCATGTGGAGGGCGAGCTTTATTATTGGAAAAAAAAAAAAAAAAAAACCGCACCGATAAACCGCGCAAGTGCCATAGAGAAAACTCTCTGCGGCGGCGGCGGGTGTGGGCATTATATTATATAGCGGGCCGCAGGGGAGACGATCCCTTTTTCGGCATTCAAAACCAACGTGCCGGAAAATCGCGTCTTGTGCGGCGGCAACGGTGCCGTGTGTCTAATCTAAACTTTGAAGTACTACAACGCTATCCACCCCCGCGCTACGGCTATACAATATTTATATATAACGTATATACGATGATGATGATTTTGTACACCGTATGTATACGCGCGCGTACATGTGTGTATAATACACTACTCGGTGTACACGCACACAATCGGCGAATCCCGAGAGGGCTCCTTCGGTCGAGGTTTTCGTTAATGACCGAGGCACGCATTCACTAGTATACCATATATATTATATAATAATATGTACGCGAACAACTGTTCATTTGTATTTAAGCCGCCGCCGTCGCCGCCGCCGCCGCCACTGCCCACCGACTCTTTGTAATATTATATATAATATTTTGTTATTTCGTAACATAATTATTATTATGATCGTGCATGTATAGGTAATATATTGGTGTATATAAATATGCATTTTTTTTTTTTCAAAGTTTTCTTGACATCAAATCGTCTAAACTTAGATTTGCAATTTTGACACCATGATTTGTAACATTTTCATCCATGAATGTAAACACTTTTTCTTTTTTCTTTTTTTTTTTTTTTTTATTGTAGATTCGTCTAATATTTTTGTGTTACGCACTACAATTTTTACTTTCAGTCGTATTTTGAATATCCTAAAATTATCAGCAATATTAATGTTGTGGACGCACTTGAGCTATCAAAAAGATCAAATTTTCAAGACAACTTAGACTTAATTCTATAGTATTCCAACCCGTTAGCGGGTAAATAGAAAATTAAAATTCTAAAAGAAAATGTTGAGCAATACTGATTATTTGAATGTAATTTTATTTGTTGCATTTTCTGATAAACTTAATCTTTTAAAAGGAACCAAAATCGTTTTTGTATTACATTTTAAAACCATTTTCCTTTTATTTCTGAACATTTTTGACGGCACATATACCCCATACGATATATATATACTTATTATGTGCGAGTTCTGATTTGATTTTATTAGAGCTGAGATTTTGATGGGTTTTCTTATTTTTTTTTACCCCACACGATATTCAATTGACTTTCCGGTAGGTAGTATTGAAAAAATGTAATTCGGGTGATGCATACACTATATAGATAGACTTGCAATACTCCAGTTTTCCTTGGGTTTTGCATTTTTCGTACTTAAAGATTTCTAGATTTAGGCATACATGTACATTGGTACGGTGTTGTCTATTGTACTTATATCGTAATAATATGATGTCGCATGCATACACGAATTGCATAATATACGTATATGGTGGAGTGCGTTATACGGAATTATATTTTCTGAAATCGCTTTATACCCGCGTGCGTGTTCAGGTGTTTTGATAATATTACAATGACGCGTCGTACATGTATAGATCTTATATAACTAAACATACATATATATATATATATAATATTTATATATCACTGGTAAATTATGTATATACGATTTAATAAATGCACACAATATTTCCAATATATACTTATCGGGGCTTATTCTATTTCACCTACTTCTACTTATTGTACCTACCGCCCAAACACACTGAAAAGTTCACAATGGTGTACGTGGTCGCGATAAGCTTAGACGATAACATAGATAGCACCTAATTGTAATTCGTAAAGTCAACTGCCCTTTTGATTTTTCCTACTACCCAATTTGGATCGTACTGCCCATTAGAATAAGGCCTGATACCTATGCCAAAACATTGAGCAATTTCCGCAACGGCAAATCAATACTTGAGAGGTCGACTTCTATACATAATAATATAATACAATATATGATGTATAATGGTAAGTAGGAAAAAAATCAATAATATGGCCGGCCGGGATATTCAAAAAAGAGTTTATTTTTTAAGAATCAAAAGAATCTTAAACAGCCAATTTGTTGTATACTAGATATAATACAAATAGTACTAGAATAGGTAAAAAAATGTTTTCAAATAAATATCAGATGGAATAGTTTTTATCTAATTAATAACAATGAATGTACAGTGTTAACGATTATACTACTTATTTATAGACAGATATTTTTAAATTTACGACTGGGTCACAAATTGATCAGTTATGCTTTTACGGAAAATAATTGAGATATCAAAATATCTGAATCATAAAATAACAACGAAAAAAAAAAACCGTAAAAATTTTACTCGGGATACTGATTTTTGACGAAAACGAATTACTTTCGTCATAATTTAAAAAAAGGGGTGAAATATGGGATCGAATGAAATACATTAATATCAGGCAGGTGAATTTTTCTTATAAATTTGAAACCAATATTTGTTTTGAAAAACGATTCTGTACGACATTGACATAGTAGATATCTTTTTATTTTTTTTTATTTTTCCAAACATTTTTATGACGTACAATCTATACAATCTGTAATTATTATTTAAAATAAACATGTTTCTGAGGGAATAAGCACAAATATGCTATCATAGTGACACATGATGAAAGTGGCAACCATCCAATACTGACACTATGAAATTAGTTAAATTATATTTAATCTTAAATGTATATCTTTGGTCAAAATTTAAGTCTCTACACCCTAACCTCTTCTTCTAGTGATCGTCTATATTACGTATATATAATATTCTTTGAAATATTTAATAACTGCTAATCAAATAATTTAATAATCAGCTAGTTTATAACTTCCGAAATATTTTAACTAAATTGATACTGTTACTGCAGGTACTTATGGAATTTCTAATTTTTTTAAATCGGTCGTAATTTGTTAGCATATTATATTTTTTATTTTAAGGACTATAATTTTCTGGCTCGATCTGTCACATGCACAACGTAGGATTTTAGAGGTTTTCTATTTCCAACGTACCGATCGATAAATAAATGCAATAAGAATTTTGTTTAATAATATGAATTCGTTGATAAGTCTACTTATATAGTCTACTTTGATTTCCCCCTTTTTTAATTTTGTTTCCCAAAATGTTACAAAATAGAATTAAAGGAATTAAAAAAAAAAAAAATCAACCAAAAGTTAATTTTTGTGTGTGTTAAGTATAAAATTTAAGTTCAGATCTTACTTTAATGTAAAAATATCGAATATACACCACAATTTTTTTTAGTAAGTATTTCAATAAGCGATTCAAATGTATGTTCAAATGTTGACAAAATTTGATCAAAATCATAAAAATCCGCAAAATGTCTGTAACAAAAAAAGCATTCAACTTTAAATTTTAATACTTAAGGTTTGAACATTGTAAACAGGTTACTTTACATGATTTTCTTTGTAGTAAACACAACAAAAAATTCCCGGAATGTTGCAAAGAATATATTATACTCGTAAGTGTTGGAAAATTAAATTTTTTAAAATCAAATATTTAATTGAATTTTTAAAACTTTTTTAGTTATTTTGTTATCTTTAAATACCTCCATAGAGACCTAAGACTTAAACTGATTATAGTTACTTATATTAGCATTATATTTTTGCTAAAAGGCTTTTACTCGTTAATTATTCAAATAATTGAATGAATATTATATGTTTATTGAAAAAAAATTTAAATAACTAAAGAAAGGCATTGTATACATTTTTTGTCAATTTTCCTGTTGAAAAATATTCCAAATCGCACGCTTATAATAGAGTTTGAAAAACTAAATTCACTTGAGTACTACCTATATTTGTGTCGAAATATTGGTATTTTTGAATAAAACACTCTTACAGTGTTTATACAACCATATAATTACTATTTATTTTTATTGGTAAACAAGTCTAACAGAATGAATAACGTGAGAGGTCGATTGAAATAACTCGTAAAAACACTACAGGCGAGCCGCGTGGACTGCGATCAGTAGAGTACAGTAAATATCTTAAATTATTATCGGAAAATGGAAAGTTGTGACTAAGTAGTATTTTTTAGTAATATTTTGGCTGTATAATATCCAAAGAAAATAACAACAAAGCATCATTCACCGCGGTGAAGTAGTATTATAAATTTGAAAAAAAAAAAAACTTTTTCGATTTTCACACAATATGGAAATATAAGAGGATTTGGAGAGATTTGGAGGAGGGAGAAAAAATGATACTTTTTTTTCGTGGTTGTATACATAACATATTATATATAATATGTATATCACCTTACAAATATTATATAGTTGTGTTGTGACGAGGGTGGGCACCTACTACAGTTATTCTGCTTGTGGTCAAATGGAAAAGACATGCTTATCGACGAAAGCGTACAAGTTACAAAGACAACGACGCAATAATAAGACGTTGTGAAAAGTGTCAAGTTCTAAACGTTTCTGAAAGAGCTGTGTTAAGTTTTCCGTAAGAAAAAATTGTTGTCCGTCGATTTATCGCAATAATCATTACGGCACAGATGAGTAGCGCAACGAACAATTTTTTTTAGATTTTGTGTATTCAGTCCACATATAGCCAGCCATGCACTATTAATAAGAATGATATTCGAGATTCTGCAAATAAATTGTTCTCAAACCCAATACGCCATGTGTGTGTCTACACCAGGCAGATCAAACTCAAAGTATCAAGTGGGCCAAATATATTGAATAGCTTAATACGCGGGCCGCACATAACAAATTAATGAAAAAAAAAATATTTGTATATTTAAATTTTATTCTTTACAAACACAAAAGGTACAAATAAATTTAAAAAAAAATATATACATATATATATAGATGAATATTTTTTTTTGTCCAATAATATTTTTAGCCATAGGCCACAAAAAAAAAGCCACGGGCCGCGTGTTTGACATGCCTGATCTACACAGATAGTTAATACGATATATTTCGTCTTCCTGAATTTATCGAATGTACACGAAATTCAACAAACTCGAAATTTTCTGTACCCAATAAGATTCCTCATCCTACGTAATTGTATTTATATTTTCTACTTAATTGATGTTGTACAATAGATTATTATCTAGTTACTGTACTAAGTCAACTTGTACAAAAGCTCTTTGGCATAGATACAAAACATAATCCAGAAAAAACCAATGAATAGCAATAATTGCATATAAGTATATATTTACAAAATTATTTATTATTAAAAGTTATACAATATTTGTGTAGGTACTTTTGAATAATTTGTCTCTGTGCTCGAAACGATTACTGCAAATATCCGTTATATAATGCAATACTACAACATCAAGCTGAACATAACTGACATTGTTGTCAGGATCGTTTCGACGACCATTTCGAATAAGTTACAATTTTTTAATTTTTTTTTTAATGTCTATGTTACTGTAAATGTCGGCAATTAGTGAATGCTGACAGTCACCTGGTGAATGTCAACATACATCTAATAAATTGGTGAATATTGAAAAATTAAAATAATACAGACATTTACTAGTGGATGTTGATATTTACGTTAGGATTTTGGTCAATTTTGACATACACAACAAGATTTTGGTTAATGTTGACATGGGTACGTATTCGCACATATCATATTATATTATTAAAATACTATAGTTGAATATATCTTATATTATAAAGTAGGAACAATATATTATGTTTAATTAAATCAAAAAAATTATTATTATTATTATAATTATACTATATTATATTTATATTATTATAAGGTATTTAAATTATGATTATTTTATAATATTACTTATTCCGGCATGACAAGCAGTCATGAAATTGTGTACTACACAAAATGCCAACATTTCTACATTTACACTTTTTTTTAGTACACTTTGTTTTAAGTTACATCTTGCTTATCCTTACATATCCTTGTATATCCTGTTTTATAACTGTGACCCTTCCAGTATTCCTAAATTAAATTAAAAAATATCGGCATTACCAACATTCACCGATGTCGTTGTATAAATGTAGACATTCACTAATGAATGTTTACTAAAATCACAAATTTAATCAATAAGTCAACATTCACCAATGACTTTGGTATACGATGGCATTAATCGGTGACTGGTCAGCATTCATCAACTGCGGTCATTCACAGTAACATCTATACATTTTTATGAAATTTTATAGAATTTTGCAACAATACAATATTATGTGGTTTTTTTTTTTTTTACTGCAGATAATTTTCGATATCTACGTACGCAGCTAGCTAAGTATTTGAAGTCTGAATGGTATTTATTAAAATTAGGTATTACTTATATTTTTTTCGTCTTCCAATGCGTATAGCGCTAAAAAATTATCATTTTATCGCCCAAAGCCCGTACGGCTCCTTTAAATGCGCCGTTCATTTTTTAAACAAATAAACGACCGCGACGATGACGATACGGCTCGTATATTATATCGTCTACGGTAAACGGAACGCCTAGGTGCAGAGTGTGCAGAAGGATGGTGGCGACGAAGAAGGCGAGTGGACCGGGTGCGCAACGGTGGCGGCAGCAGCTTAGGGATCCCGCCGAGTGGCAGCAAAAAAATAACAACATTAATAATAATAAAAAGAAAACTGTACGCTTATTTGTACACGCACACACACACACACACACACACGCACACGCACACACGCACACACACTGGCATTTATATAAATTCACGTATCCCCCGTTTCGTTTGCCGGGCGAAAAATAAAAAATAAAATAAATAATAAAATAATGGTTGTCTCGTTGCCGTTTGCAGCCGGTATACACGCGGTGTATGTGTGAACGCGTATAATATGACGTGTGCGTTGTATACATACGTATATATATATATATGCGTAAGAGCGAGACAAAAGTGTACATATTATTATTATTATAGAAGCGAGTGCATGTTTTATGTATACAGCGTGCTCGGTCGAAACGCGGAATGCTTTTAACTGATTTTTTTTTTCGACGTATTAACAATTTTTTTTTTTTTTTTTTGTCCACCATTGCACATAGAAAAATAGAAATACATGGAAAAACCTGCAGTATGTTTTATAGATATGAGACTTTTTTTGTCCTATTTCGACTGCATATGAGAGTGAATTATATTTATATTTTTATTTAAAAAAGTATGGCACTACACCTCGCATAAACCTCGCATCGGTTATACATACCTATATCCAAAGAAAACAAAATTTGTCCCAAAAAAAAAAATAAAAATAGGTTGAAAATTGGAATTTTGTTGATAATGTTTACCGATGCAGCCGGCTAAATATAAATAGGTAAGCAAGATCCATATCGCGGAATTGAAAATGCGGCGGCATTCGAAATGTCTCGTTTTACTTTTATCGCTGAACACGCTGTATGCCGGTATATTGCACGCGTACACTGATAGAGATTTTACGCTGCATATGCACACACAAAAGGTCCTTCGCTAAAATAAACGATTCTCTTTGTGCGTGCGAGAGTTAGTACGAGCGTGTGTGTTGTTCGGTGGCGTATTTACTCAAAGTATTACCGGCGGCGGCGGACTCTGGTGTAGTTAGGGGCGACCCCCGTCGCTGGCATGTGGGTGACATCCGTTGTTTGTACGTGTAAAATATATTTATGCGCACGTGTAACCGTTTCGCAAAACGTATAGGCAAATCACATGTGCCCCATCGTGTGATGATATTGTATTTTTACGCGGGAATCCGCGTGACATGATGTTATGACCTGGCCGGTAAACTATATATGACTTCAGACAACTCTGTATTCGATTCGGCTGTTTGAAACAGTACCGTCCATATTATTATATTTTGAGACGATAATGAAGAATAAATAAATAAAAACGGACGAGACTTCGTTTATGGGATGAGAAACAGGGATAAGTGAATGATATCGTTGTTGTGTTTGTCTTTTAAATTTTAAACCGATGGTTATTGCTCTCGGTCCTCAGCGAAATCTTATACAGTGGATCAGCTTAAAATACATTTTTTAACCAAATTTCTAAATAAGGTGGATTGAACTTTTAACGTTCTAATTTTTCAATTGTTTCAAAATTATTATTGAAAATTTAATTTACAAAATAGCTATTTAAATACAATTTTCGATTTTTCAACTTCAAATCATAGGATTTTTTCTATATCTTACACAGCATCAAAAATCGAATACGAATACGACAAATAATGACTTGGGTTTCAAAAACTCAAGAATCAATAATTAAAGCTCTTATTACATCTATTTAAAAGCTTAAGCTTCATAAACCATCCACCCACCAACTAAATTTATTTTCCAAACTATATTACCAGAATTATCACGGATTACTGCAGTACATGCGACGCGTTGTAGATTAATTTTGAACTGTAATTTGCAACATATTGCGTTTGTTACACTCCAGTCAATCACCTATGGTATGGATACGTCATATTATGTTCACCCTATTTTTGGTAGTCATTCATAATAAACCGGCCCCGGACGAATTCTTATGGTATTATTATATTATAAGGCGTTTGCATTTTGCGTGGCGTTGGTTTAACATTTTGGAATCTTTATGTTCACTCCTGATCCTCACGTATATACTGGAGTTCTGAAAATGGGAATAAGTGATTTAAACTTAAACGCCAAACCTCGACAGCTATTGTATACGTACGCAGTTCTCAGATGTATAGGCACTACTATGATAATATACCAAATATACTATTATCACTACTCAAACGCAGCCGATATTAAATCTTAGTTCTTGAACATCTTGCCCGAAATCACGCGTTTTATGTGAATAATATTTTATAATGTGTAATATGCCACTCCGGCAATATATTATGCATCAGCAGGCGTGCAATGTTATACGTGTCCGATTATCTGCACCAAGTAAATTTGATACATATATAAACATAAACAAAAATCAACAATGAAATACTTGAGGAAGGGAGCCATCCAGTGATAGAGCCTGATGAATAGGATGTTAATAAATAGGATGTTTTATCCTATTTTATTGATATTTAAAAAAATATCACATATATATATATATATATATATATATATATTAGTTATATTTAAAAGAAAGTCTTGTTAGTTACACTTTTTATAACTCAAGTACGGCTGAACCAATTTGGCTGAAAATTGGTGGGGAGATAGCTTAGAACCAGGAGACGGGCATAGGATACGTTTTACCCAGTTATTTTTTTTCATCAAAAGTTCGTTTTAGAGAAATTCCATTGTATATAATATAAAGTCGTACAACTATCAACCGAATTAGTTATATAGTTATATAATTTTTAATGTGTTTTCTTTATCTTCAATAAAAAATATATAATGGGCCATAAATACTTATTATTAGAGTTATTATTTAGATACACATGTACGACTTTGATTTAATTTATATATAGAAATGGTGTAACTAACACGATAAAGTTCGCTGGGTCAGCTATATTTTATAAATATGAAAAAATAAAATTAAATTCCCGAACCGGAACCACTGAAGCAACGGGTAAGAAATTTGGTCAGAAGAAAATTAAGTCTAATAAAATATATGTATATATATATATATATATATATTGTTAAAAACTATGTCCAGCTAAGACTGTTTCGCGCGAAGCCGGGTAATTCAGTTAGTTTTTTATAAATGGTTAATATATAATTATTTATTATACCTCGACACAATTTTCTTTCCAGACAGCGATATGAGGAAAAACATTTTATTAAAATAGAAAAAAAAAAGAAACCCCTATACTTTTAAACATTTGTACCGTGTACATCTATATAATAGTACCTATATAGTGTAAACCATAATTACGTTTTATAAAACATTTTTTAATCAATAACGAATGTATTTGCAAAATAAAAATGAATTCTTAGAAAAAACTAATTGGACGAACAAATGTCTAAAGTGGCTTTATTCTGAATCAGTTTATGTTCACTTATAAAATGAAATTGTATATTATAAATAATAACATCGTTGGTACCGCGAAAAGAGTTTGATCTCACTAGAACTTTATGTTTTTATTTTTCATTAATCTTGTTAAAGTTTTTTCTTCTTATTATTATTTTTTTCGTATTAAACGTTTTTGGCTTTTTACACATACATCATAATATACCTATATCTTATGGACTCTTAGAGTATTATAAGAGTTATATAAGATAAAGTTGGTACCACGCTCCATTGTTAATATTTCTTATTCGCATTATTCCACCGGCCAAGTAATAATTTATCATTTTGCTCGTCGTCACCTCACTGTTATTTTTATTGTTTCGTCCCGTGCACTATGTCTGGCGCGTACAGGCGGCAGAGGTCACCAAATGGTGGCCATTGGATGCATTTGAACCGGGCCGCATTAGAGGTGGGGAAAAAACTTATGGTTTAAAAATATTAAATATTTAATGCGTTTTAATGCCTACACGCATGGCTGTCGTAATAATTATAATAACGTTGTATTGATCTTGCCGACGGCACCGGTTAATTTGAAACGGAGCTTTGGCGTTTTTATAACGATAATGATATCTAACCAAAGCCGAATAACCCGGCTTCACCCGTGCGCAGTTTTATTGTGTGAAAACCCCGACCGAGAAAATATAACGGTTTCAATTTTCACATGGATACTTTTACACCCTTGAACACATTGATGGATTGAATTTGGAAAAATAATTTTTTTAGTACTCACGTCTCTCTACACGATAAAACGAAACTACTGACCAGGTATCACACTAGCTCATAATTTCAGCGGATGACGATGTCTTCGAATCAGCCAGTCAGTCAAGCCGTGTTGTTTTATACACATAGATAAGAGATAATAATGTTACGTAAATACGTATACATTGAACTTTGATGGACCGCGAACATTTTCCGGATCCTCTGTACGGTCATAGGAAAATATTAATTGGTTGTAAACACCGAGGCCAAGGATTTCGCCCCGTGCCGCCTCTCGGCGTGGCCAATTCCACTACCTATTCACGTAGACACTCGCACTGAAAATCAATAGACTAGGATTTATATGGTGAAAAAATTGTGAAATGTGCACTTTTTTCAAAAAAAAAAAAAATATGCAAAAATATGCACTTTTAATATTTTCAAAATATACGCACAAAAAAAAAAAAAACACTTAGTAATTCATTTAAATCAGTAAATACTTATCATATTATACAGTGTGATTCCTTTTAAAGGTAACACTAAATAATTCTGTCCAGTGACATCGGATTAATATGCGGTTTTCGGGCGGGGATAGGGAATACGTAAATACACGTTTCTTGATGATTTTTACATTTTTAGATCTTTCCATGTGCGCATGCGCAATACAACTTACATCTTTTTAAATGGCAACAGGTGTTTTGAATACCAAATTCGGATGTATCGAATTTTTTTAAGTCGATTTGGTCCTTTTTACCATAGCTCTAAAATCAAAATTGACCAAATGGCAACCAGTCAAAGTTTTGATTAAAATTATTCAATTTTTCAACAAGCATACTAGAATTTTTTGAATTATTATGAAATTTTACTAATTTTTTTGTTTCTATAGGTTTACACATATTATTAAATCATTTAAATTTAATTTTGAGGAATTAATTAACCTCAATTAGACGTAAATGTTAGTTCATTTACTAGATAAGAAACAATTAAAATAATTAACACGATTTTTTTCTATAATTTTAATCATATCTATTATTTATTTGGATAAACAAATTTCTAATAACTATCTAATACATTGTTCAAAGTTTACCCCATCATTCTCCATGCATGATTGAAATCGACGAATCTAATAATATCTGCAAACCCACGGAAACAAAAAAAATACTTAAAATTTCATAATAATTCAAAAAATTCTAGTATGATTGTTGAAAAATTGAATAATTTTAATCGAAACTTTGACTAGTTGCCATTTGGTCAATTTTGATTTTAGAGCTATGGTATAAAGGATCAAATCGACTGAAAAAAATTCGGTCTATCCGAATTTGGTATTTAAAACATCAGTTGCCATTTAAAAAATGCAAGTTGTATTGCGCATGCGCACACGGTAAGATCTAAAAATTTAAAAATCATCAAGAAACGTGTATTTATGTATTCCCTACACCCTCCCGAAAACCGCATATTAATCCGATGTCACTGGACAGAATTATTTAGTGTTACCTTTAAAAGGAATCACACTGTATATATTATATCTTATAATTTACATTAATGAACAAAAATGTACAACTTATTCATATATATTTATTCTATATTTATGCATTTTAGTATATGTATTTATAATTCATATTGAAGTATCTAATAGTTAAAATACGTGGCAGTAATGTAATACAATATGTAAATGATCAAATATTTTGTCGTATTGTCGAAAATAAATAATCGGCTGAAACTTCCTCCTATATCATAACATGATGTTGTTGGGGGCATATTTTAATGAAAAAATTAATTTTGTGTTGGTACTAAATTTTAGATAATATTCCGAGTCTATCCGATCGTAAAAAGGAAAAGGTAATTTGTTTACTGTTCTACCCGCCACTCTCCCGTTACACATAAACGTTTCTCTTTGACTGCAAAAACAAGTTTTATATATTAATCGCAATTACTAATATATCAAAAATTATACATTAATCTCAATAAATGCAAAATATTGCAAAATAACAATTCTATACTATTATACAGGAATAGTACTAATGGTAGACGTTGGTGACTAAAATTCCATTTGGACATTGCAGGAAAAAAAAAACACGGTGTTGCATAAAATTCCTAGCCCTGATAATAATAAGTTATTAAATGGCTGTACTGACAGTCCTAACTTCTTAAGTCGACTATCGTTCAAAGTTTTCCTAGTTCATACTCGATCAATAAACCTATTTTATTGAAAATCTCAAACTATTGATTATGCTACTAACTGACTACTTCTACGAATCAAGAACACTGTAAATAATTATATAACATCCATCCGTATTGTTTTCTCGTATAAAAACCATGCTACAACCAATAAATTGATATACCTTTAATATTTTTTATATTTTTCTTTGTTTCATTAAATGTTTAAATCTATTTTCGAATCCTACCTATGTACTAAATATTTCATAAAATTGGGCTCTAACCCGTGTAATATTTCAATTAGTCAATAAATAAATAAATAAATAAATAAATACAAATATACTATACAATGACGCCTGTTAAATACCTTTTACCTTTAAACCGTATAATATACCTATGTATTATTATATTACACCGCGTATTATATCACGATTTATTATTGCAGACAATAATAATATGAATCACGAATCATTTCCGTGATTTCTCGATGCGACTACGGCGGCACGCGGACCGATTATTATCATGTATTATTATTTACATATTAATAATGTTACGTATATAAATATATTATAATATAATAATCATATTACAAATGCACCCCTTCACCTCTCCTCCGCGTAACCCGCTGAACGGATTCGTGTAATAATAATAATAATAATTATTATTATTATAATAATAATTGGACTACCGTGTATACATAGTTTAAGTGTGCGTAATTCGATTTCGGCGTCGTCGTCTCGGCGGTTTTTACGACGGCTTCAGTAAATTGCTTTGCACGCGCGCGCCACCCGTAGGTATATATATAAATAATAATACACTATATACTATTATATATATATATATATATATATATATATACATAAGTACACACACCTTATTTGTCCAATCCTCTTAACGACGGCGGGGGCATGACGCGACAAAATCCTCGTAAGTATATAGTTAAATTTCGGTAAATCGCGGTAGTCGCGTGAGCGCCGGGATCATAATATATAATAATAATAATATACACGCGTCGTAAGACCATACACCGCAGTCGTATTATTTAATAACATTATACAGGGAGTTTCGCTCAGCATATTATAATATGATTAGACGAATTAAATCAATTTTTTTTCTCAATAAACGTGTTTATATCGCCCTATGTTCAGGGTCGAATTAAGGGGAGGGGGTCAGCGGTCCCGTGTTGCCCCTAGCAGCAATTTTTTAGGGGTGGCAAAATTTAAAACCACCTCTACGTATATTATAATAGGTAACCATGTATACAACATTCCTTGGAGGCAGGCCCATAGCCACGGGGGGGGGGGGCAAAAGGGGGCTTTGCCCCACCCTAGCATTTTTTTTATCTGAAAATGGTGATTTCCAAATTGATTGATATATTGAAAAAAAGAGTATATCAATAAGTGATACTTTAAATGTGAGTAGGTTATGGTGGTAATCATACGATAATTTTATAAATATATGTATTGAAACTCTACAAAGGCAGTCGATGAAACATAACCGGCTTTCAAACTTGGCTTTATTGGCGTTTGAGTCCAGACGGACTGAAAACATAAATATAGAAGAATTGCTAATGGATTTCAACTACCAAAATAATACAAAACTACAACTATATTAATTTATAATTTATAATAAAAAAAACATTTTGTAAAAGCTAATTCTAAAACTATATTCTTATACTAATACTATTTATATTATTTTTTAATCATAAATTTAGAACATTGTAATTAATTTGTAAAAATAAAATAAAATTTGTTATAATATAGGTTTTTTATATTGCCCCCCCCTACAACTCGATTCTGAATAATTGATCTGGCTACGGGCCTGGTTGGAGGAGGTGGTTCGATTTCGTTGCCCAAAATTTAAAACACAGCCTTATCTATGTTTGTATAGTAGTTTCATTTTTAAGTTCCGAGATTGATACGACGAGGAATGTAATCTCAACTTATGATTAAAAATTTAACATTTTTTTTTTTTTTATGTTCTACAAAAAATGTATTTATTTAAATGATTAAACTGGCGAATAACCCAATTACATATTATGTAGAGACAGGTTGTACAGTGATACAAATAATAGTTGATTACATAGGTAGTTCATAAAAATATGGAAACAATCAGAATATTAAACAAAAAATAAAAATAAGAATTACACTTAATAAAAAGTTAGATTGCTTCGAAATATTATAGCTATTTTGTAAATCCGATTTTTTGAAAACGTTCAGTGTTTATAAGAACTATTCCTCTAATATTATGTACGTGTTAGTCCGTCGTGTCTTACGTTTGTGAAAATGTATATAAATTCGCATGTTATCATTTATTGTTTTATAACCAATAATAATTGCGGAATCAAGGAAATCGGAATCAATGAAATTTTCTAAAATTTTAAAAAAACCATTATAAATTAATCACTACATTTTTAAAAGAAATTTTACCGCTCAAACTTTTCTGCAAATCGCATTTGCTATTTTGATTTTTGTTTATGCACATCAATAATAGGATACAATTTTAAGTATTAAAATATAACACCAGCTATTATATCATAATACCCCCTTAATAATAAATAATAATAACGAAAAGTCGATAATAACAGATTCAATAGCCCGATGATGTAATAATATTATACGGATTGGATTTTTTGCCTTCGAACGGTACAGATTATTTGCACGTGTATGCACGTACCTACAAACAATATAATACGTAGTCATTTTTCAAAAGTATTTCTACTGTGTAACTATTTTTAATCGAATCACTAATGTTATCAATTTAAAATATCAAACATGCCTATTATAAAAAAAAGAAACTTATTGATTGTATTTACTCCAAAAAACATCAAAAAAACCAAAAAATGTATATATATATCTTCCGGACAGTTATTCCAGCTGAATTATTTAAGTCCAACTCAATTGTATACAATATATATTGTAATATTATATGAATAGATGTATTCAAATAATGGTATAAGAATTATATACATGAAAAAAAAAAATGTGTATATTATGTACAAGTTAAAGGAATAACAATTATTAATCTATAGTTATAAATTATGATACTATATCAATATAGTAAATAACATTAATAAAACATTAAAAAAAACTACACTCCAAATTAGTATATAGGTATACAGCCAGTTGCTTAACCCTTTATTCGATGGACTTGCATTTAACTGACTTCCCGGAAACCACTCTAGTCAACTATGGAAGAAAGCTGTGTCTGCAATGTATCAAATATTTCACGATTTGCTAATCATTAATCATTAATCATATAGTTTTTGTAATTTACATAATATGTACCTTAAAGTATATTATTGAAAATGTTCTTGATATTATAATATTAGAGGTTATATTTATGTACAATCTTCGTGCAAAGACTTAAAATAATTTACAATGTAATTTGCATGATGTACAAGGTTTAAAAAATTGTTCGTCTTCGAAAATTAAAATTTTATAAAAATACAATAAACTGGTCATTGTTATATTGTTGACAAAAATAAGAATGTTCATAATTTGTTTGTTGAATCACCGCGTTATTTTAATAGTATTAATTATTAACTATATATTAATAGTTCGTGTTTTTAAAATGATTATACATATTTGTGTTCATATTATGATATACTTGTATACTGGTATAATCTGTTCATAGTGACTACATAATATACTTATATAATAATGACCATGTTTATGCTGTAGATTTTCAGTGACACAAACTACAATTCGAGTACACCTATACCCAGTGGCGTAGCTAGAATTTTTCATTCGGGGAGAGGGGGCCTAAATATTTTTTATCGAATTATTGGTGCGGGTATTGGAGGTCCAACCTCGACAAAGTTTTAAGATTTTAATGTGTTCGTATTAATATAGATTTTAATTTTTAATAAAATTAGAAATTTAGAAAAAAATTGTATATTTACGACATTTACGTACACGAAGAAAATCATCTATAAATCGTGTATTCTGTGGCTTACTGATTTCAACAACAATATATGGCATCACTATTTGGAAAGTGTTTGCGGACTTTAATTTGGAATCGGTGTACAGCCTCTAGGTTCTTAAAACCATTCTTCCGACCACACATACCTATTACACTTAGTAAATTGATCTCTTTCGGTTTTATTGTAAACCTATGTATACATTTTATTTAAGTTGTTTATTGTTGAATTTTAAGAATCGTCATAGAGCCCTTATTATTACGTACTACTATATACTGTTAACAAGTAAACTGTAAAATTCACTTTGTCCATGTGTATTATTGTGTTTGAATAAGTATGCTGTGTCGCATGGTGCAACTCGCATATACTCGTAATAGCAGCTCGTTTTAATCTGATGATTTATAAAAGTTGTTTATCTCTTTCTGCTTACTTGCTCCACTCTGTTCGTTGCATTCTTTTAAGAGACATTTTTGCTAATACTACGGCCAACCTCTTGGCTACGGCTACATTTGGAACCGATTCCGGTCCGATCCGACGGACGGCAGTTCGATTAGGCAGAAGAAAAGAATAAAATTGTTTTCAGACCGACGTATTTGACTAGTCGGTACGTCGTCGGAAGCGAATGGAACGGATACATAAACAGGATACAGCGACTATCGAAAATATACTAGGATTTGTTTTTTTTTTCCCCCGACTAGTAGAACTGTTGGTTCAGATTGGATCGCATTGGGATCGGTTTCAACGTAGTCATTGAGTCTAATTTCGGTATGTTTTTTTTTTCTCATCGTTTCTCATTGTAATCGCGTGTCAAACACATAATATAAACACGGCCCGTGGCAGGGGGCTATAGCCCCTTTAGCTCCCCCCCCTGGTTACGATACTGCGTATACCTATCCATAATAAATCGTGTTGTGAATGATTTGACAACGGTATACAAAATAATAATAAAATATCACGTTCAATCGGGTCGTTAAAGTGGACACGGCCG